>JAAEAF010006997.1:0-41658 GCA_011037195.1 Triatoma infestans
TCTTCTGGAATGCAATGTAATTATTCAATATTACCTGCACGTATACTCCCGTCAGCTCTGTGTATTTTTTAAGGCAAATAAATGAAATTTGTTCCCAATCACAAATCCAACCGGTTACAATCTTAAAAACAGTGCAATTAGATTGTAGTTATTTGCGTGTGAAATTAAACACTTAAAGATCTTTTAGAAACCCTTATTAACCATTTTTGGATTTAAGCTATCCAAAAATAACTTCAGAAAATTATGTGTTTAACTGAGTCCATCTTGCTATTTTTTTTTTTTGTCTTTCTGTCTGGATTCTGTTTGTCTGCCTGCCTGCATTGATTATAATTACATACGCTTTATGCGTTTAATCAACTGAATGAAAACAAAGTAACCTGACGTTTCTCTTAATAGGTGAACTAATTACAAGCAGAAGCGATACAGTTTACTGGAAAATTGAAATGGTGGAGTATTTCGAGATTATTGCGAGCATAAAATCTAGTGTTTTTTATTATGTACCGTTAATTTAACTTTAGTATATGAATGGGTTGGACCTACTTCATGACAAAAGATCAAAGATTTTCCTATTGTGCGAGCCCTGCTTAATTTTGCGATCCAACGTTTCAACGCTAAGATTTGTAAAGCCAATCATCACAGATCTGAAAAAAGTTGGCTCCGACTTCAAAAATTAAGTAGCCAATCACGGGAAAAAAAATCACTGCTGTTAATAAGACTGGGCGATTGTCGGTTAAAGTAACCGGTCTTATGACTCCTTAGGATGTGTTTACTGCCGGTTTTCCGTAGAGAAGCCAAGTGGCGATCTTCTGCACGAGTAGTGCGGGATTTAATGTTTCAAGGGGGCGGAAACTTGTTTTGTGTTTTGGCTAAACAGTTTGTGGCTAGAGTTTTTTGAAGTTTAATACAGATTAGGAATGGGAGAAACATGAGATCGCGGTAATGTGAACTAAAAACCAATATCGCCAGAAACATGACTATCAGAGCGAGACGATATATATATATATATATATGAGCAGAGCAGATATCTATGCAAGTGTGATGAATTTTAAACATTTTATATAAACTTCAGAGATAGTGTTTGGTGAAAAGCTTTCAGAACACGTTTACCTAACTGATTCCATTAGGATGTGAAAGCTCATAAATAAATATATATGCATGCATATGTGCGACAAGAATATAGTTAAAGAGACTTAGAAAGCTGAGCTTTTTTTAAACACTTTTAACAGCGAGATCCGGCAAGAGTACGTGTTCAGCAAGAAATGATGAGTCCCTCAATAAATCTTTATATTGATAATAATGGCTGTTGAAGGCATGGAGGGTAAAAAAAAAATGCTGGAAATGAAAATATCCGATGTATGTTATATCAGGAAACACGTAAGTAGCTTTTCATTGGGTATTTCCATTTTTTTTTCTGAAATGATGTATTTAAAGGGCAAGAAAACTAGGAGAAAATATAAATTATCCAGGATAACAAGGGAAGGTGAGCATTTTTTGTGCGCAGGACGTGGCGGCGCTTGGGCAAAAAAAAAAATCAGGTTTGTTTGGCCATTTTTTTTTTTTTTTGTGTGGAGGTGGCGGGAAAGTTTTAGTGGCAGACTGGGTGCCGGATATAGCGCTCTGTGATGTGAGCGCTCATGGCTTTGGCGAATGTGAAAGAAATAACAGTTGTATGTTCCTGATGTGGTAGTGTAAAGGCGACAGCAACTAACTGTAGTACATGAAGAGAGCACAGACTGCATGAACCCCAGGACCTGCTGAACATAAGGCGCTGAACCAACTAACCGGGGAGGGGGTTGGATGGCTGGGAATTGGGCGGTGTGACAAGAGAAGAACCCAGATCATAGTACTAGTTGTTCATCTCGTCTGCAAATCTGCCCCTATCACCAAAGCACCACCACACACACACCACACCATACATACATATATATATATATAATATATATATAATATATATAGATATAGATATATATATATATATATACCTGCACTCTCACTCTCTGATTCTGAGAGAATGTATTACTGTTTGTTACGTCGCCAAGACTTCTGATACATCAGATATGTGTTCTACCATGCGCCCGAAGAGAAAGCGAGGATGTCTGTTGGTGTGTGTGTGTGTCACTTTTAGAACTCACAAACATACAGACGCACCCATACTACTGGATATAGCGAGAACCGAGGAACGTGCTGTGTGATCTTGGAATTTTATACGTGCCACTCCATGTTATATATATATATATATATATAGGTTAGCAAAGCATAAAGGGATTGGATTTCCCTTGTCAGCTCTGCTTTGTTCTAAGTCACACTCATTCCAGTTTTCCCCTTCCAACCAGTTGAAAGTTACCCTTTAAAAACTCTGCTCACACAAGCAAACCTTTCCTAAAAAAATATATATATATAAAAATTAAAATATATATATATATAAAATAACAGTATAGAAGATATTTGATGTGAAATACTCACACTCCTTCTTCACTGTACTTCTCAAAATTCTTTTAGTCAATTGCCTCCAAAACTGGAATTTTACAAAATTTTATTCACCCTTGACATTTAACGTCATGTAACCGTAAATCACACTTTAAATAGAAACCTAAAGACACAATTCTCTTGGAAAACATAATAAACACGATTTTTCCAGAACTCTATCGTCAATCTGAAAATGGATGATAAAACTCTATCCAGTACTGATCACCCACTTACATGGAACTTAAATTGGACACCAAGCTTACCTGAAATAAACTATGGAAGAGAGAGCCTAAAAAGGGCAAGAAAAGCTTGGCCTCCTCAAGAGGCTTGCAGGAACCAAATGGGGAGCCAATCAACACCTTTTAATCCAGGCTTAGAAATCCTGTATCCTAAATACGGAATAGAGTTGGCTATAACAGCCACCAATAATACAACCAAGAAAGCTGATACTGTTCAAAACAATGCGTTGAACCCTCATCTGGATTACCCAATTACTGGAGCTCCAAGTTCCACGCCAATCCCTGCTATGGAAATCCAAACCATACAGCCCCTAGAAGCCCGACGTAAATCAGCCGCACTATGTTTATACGAGCGTTTAAAAAGAACAGACGTCAGTACTGGCACTCCTACCCTCCACCCTCTGGGAGACTAAAGACGAAGGATAGCTTTGCTTCAAAAGTTAAAGTATTCTAAAAGAGAAAGACTTAGCCCTTGATAAGCGACAAGAATTCGTCCCAGACTGGGATCCTGGACCAAGAATTCATTTATCTGTCTTTCTAAACCTAATAGACCCGGTCAATAAAGACACCTCGCCTCCAATGCTTATTATTATTATTATTATTATTAATCGGGTGCCTAATGGCGTGGGACCTAAGCCTATGTGGCTTTTATCCCCCCCCGATACCCCCCATTTTCCCTTAGTTAATCTCCCCCGGTAGCTTACCAGTTAATCTACAATATCCCAAGATATCCCTAAACTCCAACTCGCCCAAGCAATCCTGCGAGAGTTGTGCCCTTCCAAATACGCGAAAACTAGTTCCAGCGAAACGGGGACACTGACATAAGTAGTGGTACACCGTTTCCCTAACTCCGTCGTCGCAATTCTGACAAATGGGTATAGACGTCCTCCCTATGTTGAACAAGTGACTGGACACACTTGGGTCCCCACCAAGGTCCTCAAACCTGTCCTACTAAGGTACAGGAGATACTCCGAAATCCCCTGCTTACTTGCCTTTATAAATCTTTTAGCTTGGAGGCACCCCTGCATGTACCCCCAGCGTTTCTCCAAGACTCTCATCTACGCCTCCAATGCTACTCAAAGCCAAGGCTTTAAAAGCAATCCACCAAAGGTTCCCTATATCTCCATGGTTGTACGTGTTTACTAAATGGTTCCGCCCATGAAGCAAGAAAGAACACTGGTGTGGAGTCTATTCATCCTCCTTCCAGCTTGCCATACCTGTGGGTAGGGAAGCCACGAACTTCAATGGCGAGATCGGTGCAATCTACGAGGATTTGAGAGCGGTAGAAACCTCGGCGGAGAGTAAAAACGCACTTTTATTGAGTCAAAGGCCGCTATACAAGCGATTACTTGCAAAAAGAGGACAGAGACATTTGCCGTTTTAAATTGCCGCCGGGCCTTATCCAAGCTGGAGCAGTCAGGAAAGCAAGTCGCTTTTCATGGATTCCTTCTCATTGTGGATTAGTTGGCAACGAGGAAGCTGACAAACTTGCCCAAGAGTGCATTAGGAACTCTTCAACCTGAATACTACATACCTTATGCCTCTGCGAAGAGAATCATTCGTTATGCAGTGGCGGAGGAAACTCAAAAGTGCTATCGACAGCAAGCGGCAGGGAAGCACTGGGAACAACTGCAAGTGAAATCGAAGCGCATTCCGACTAATCTGGAAAGGAGGAATGCTGTAGCATGTTTCAGGTTAACTACTGGATATGACTACCTACAAAGGCATCTGTTCAAAATCGGGATAGTCGTGTCGCAACATGTCCTCTTTGCCAAATTGACGAGATGACCAGCTTCCACCTCGACACATGTCCCGGACTTGTGGACATAAGAAATTCTTTAAGCACAAACATGGACAAGTGGACATCAATGTCCAAACTTTACTGGACAACGCGATACCGAATGGCACACTCCTCCTCCGGTTCACAGGCGTAGTAAAAAAAAAACCGTATTACTGAAAAAGACCTTAGTGATCTTGAATAACTACATTCATTAGTTGTGATTTAGGGAGGATATTGATGTAGTGGTTACGAGCAAGGACTTGTAATTGGGTGGGTCCCAGCTAGTCACGCGTTTAAAAAATGTTAATAACAAAGTATGGTGAGGGAAGGGATTAGCTAAGTGGTTAGCGCACTGGACTCCCATGCAGAGGTCCCGGGTTCGAGTGCAGCTGTGCTACCCTTAGATTTTCTCTTTTTAGGAGCCTCAACAGCTCACTGTCCGGTGATGGACAATGTTGTCTAGAACAAAAAAATACTGTCCGGATGCCGGAATTTAAAAAAAACAAAACAAAGTAGGTGCTTCCAGCTCCCGTCCACGATACCTAATTTGGCAAATAGGACGTTAAGCACGCCTAGTTTACTTTAAAAATCGGCATTTGTCCTGATTACAAAGTAATCATTATTCATTAGGCTTGATTACAGATTATTCACCAATCATTAGTCACAGTTATAGATTAACCCAATCATCTACATGAATAACTCGGCATTGTTCGAAATTGCCATTTTTCATTGAATTGTGTATGATTTGACTTTTTCTGAATGATTTGATTGACTTTTCGTTATAACTGTAAGAAATGTTCAAACTCGAAATTTGAAACAGAAACATTTATCTCATTTTAAATTTTGAATAGATTGGTTAATTTCTGCGAACCACTGAAGTAGGACACAAAAGCATACCAATATTTAAGAGCACTTTATCCGTATTCAATGAACCATGAAAACACAAATTCGATATCTGAGACTTGGCTAATTTTGACGTAAAATAGTTAGAGAATGAAAAGGACCTAATTAACGTATATCTAAGTATGCAGGTAAATATCAGAAAAAAAAAAAACGAAGTAGAAAACTGTGAAAACATGATCGCAATACGTCCTCTTATCAGGAGTAAGAGAAATAAAAATCACTTTAAAAAAATGAATAACGAATACTGAATGGAAAGAGACATGATTCATTCTTGATGAATTGACCTTATTCATGTCTAATAAATACGAATGCCTGAATGCCAGTCTCTTCATGTGTTCATTTTATGTGAATACCGAATTTTCACTATTTTTTTTTTCGGCGCATCGACAGTGTGGTCATTAAAATATTCACTATTCATCCTGAAGATAACTTGATGACAATGGTATTATATTAATCGTTAGTCATGAATACACTGGATGAATTCTAGTCATAACCATTAGTCATTAGTCAGAATACTTTTGCCAACACAAACACAAACATCCATGCAGAAGTTTCGTTAAAGAAAACATATTTTCATAGCAGCGGACTCCTTCCACCTCCACCCCACAGAAAATCAATTTCTAAAATTTGTACTCATCTCAATATCCATCCCATAATAGTATGATACAAATCTCTTACCAATAGTGAGAAAATGTAAAAAGGACTCTGTTTCCAAATTTTTGCTTGCACGTCGAACTAACAGATAAAACTAGTGAAAATCATACACTTCTCACCACATCAAACTTAACTTCCACAAAAACCTTTTCTATTGTTTACAAGAAGTCCTGGTGTTTATTGCGTAATTAATAAAAACAATAATCCAAGAATATTTAGTACTGCATCCATTTTCAAAATAACAAAGCCAAATTTTTCTTCTTTTCATACCTCGAGGGCATATAGAAAATGGAAACTTATTTTCCATACAATTTTCTTAAACGAGCAATATAAGAGAATAAAACTAATAAGCAAGTGTAAAAGTTACGAGTGTTTTTCTGTAAATAAATAAATAAAAACTTTGCAACAAAACAGCAAGTTGACGTTATTTTATTTCCTTAACTAAAAAATTAACAATCCTACATTTATTATAACAATGATAAACAAACTAGTATGACCCCCCCCTCCACGCCACTGTATAAATAAATTGTTTTCCTAACTTTAATAGTTTAAAATAAACACACTCTCTTTTATTAAATGGAAGAGAATTTAGCTCCATTATAAATACTTGATGGGTTAGCTTTCACTAAAAAGCTCAGTATTTTCTGTTGTGAAGAATTTAAAACAATATACACCGAGTCCATACTCTTTTATGCTTGGGTCAAAATGACATCAGTTTCGTTTAATCTAGTGGAAGCAAAATCCTTAAACTTTTTCACCCCTCAAATTAATAATAAATATTTGAAGCAAGGATACATAATTAATAGTTTATTCCGTTTTTATGTTGTTCTCCATCTTCCTGCTCCAGCTCCTTATTCTTCTCCTCCTCCTCCTTTTCTAACCCTCTTCTTCCTCCTTCTTTTTTTCCTCCGTTTTCCTCTTTTTCCTTTTGTTTCCCCTCCTCCTCCTTCTTCTCCTTCTGTCCCCCCTTTCTTCTTCTCCTCCTTCCTTGTCTTCATTTCTCCTTTCCACCTTCTTCTCCTCTTTCTTTATCTTCTTTTCCCACTCCTTATCATTGTCTTCGTCCTCCATCTACTTACTTTACTTACTCCTCCTCAACATTCTTCTTCGCTTTTTCTCCTTTTTCTTCTACTTCTCTTCCTACGTCTCCTTTTTCTTCCTAATTATTCTTATTCTTCCCTTTTTCTTCCTAATTCTTCTCCTTCTCCTGCTTCTTCTTCTTCTCCTTTTTTTCTTTTCTTTCCCCACCTTCTTCCTCTTTTTTCCTCCCTTCCTCCTTGTTCTTCTTCTTCTCTCTTCCTTCTCCTTCTGTTTCTTCTGTTTCTCCTTTATTCTCCTCCTTCGAATTGTTTTCCTTCTCTTTCAACTCCTCTTTTGCTCTTTTCCTGATGGAGGTTTGTAAAACCATAGAGTTTTACAGTTGAACCATAAAGTTCAATACAGTTTTTGTCTTTCTGGATAATAGAACTGAACAAGTTTCGTACAACGTTTGATATCTTACAAATAAGATACTTTCTTCTGCCTATTTTTGTTTCTGTTTTAATATTTCCCCAATGCGTTCCTGTTACATATGTTGTGCTAAGAGGATTACACTTTTTACATACCTTGTTACAGTGATTTGTAATGGGCCTTACCAAGTACGTATTGAAATAAGTGATAAGAATGAACCATATATTTTATTTGATAATTTTTTTTAGACCAGTGGAGCTGCCTTTGCTGCATTAGTTAGCTACCCTCTGGCTACCAGGATTTTTTAATATTATCTGTAAAATTGGGTTATTGGATTTCAGTAATTGGGTTATTCATTAATGGTACGTTTGACGACCTTCATACCACCTAAGTAACTGCTTGTAGAAACTTACGGATATAGTGATGGTCCAAAATGTGTCTCTTAAGCTTGAAAAATCTGCCGGGCGATTTCTAACCTAGTTTTTATTGACAGCGTTAGATTCGGGTATCGTTCATTTAGCCGGCTAAATATTCGTGTACAAGAGCTGTTTAAAGTTTCTCTTTTGTGGTAGGCAGGTGAACTAATACATAACCGTATGAACTAATACTAACAAATTGCCGTAGTTTTGTTTGTATGTACTTATAGTTCATCTCATTGGCATTCTATTTGGTTTATAACCACGCTACTCCCCTACTACTTTAACATACTTCATCTGTGGGAGAACGTATTAAGTTCATTCTTAAGAATAATTTGTATGTTGGATATATTTGTGGCAAATTATATCTGTGCAACATTCACAAAAAGAATACTATCTAATTGCAACTATCACAAGAATTGTAATCGACAAATTTTCTTCTTCAGACATGGAATGAACTTCAGAAGTGGGGAGCTTCAGCTTTAGTAGTAAGCCTGGGTTGTGAAGGCAAGAACTAAGAGAACCGCAGCGTGCTTGTTACAGGATCTACCAATAAAAATTGTTGTCTTATGCCCTTAGTTGCGCCGTTTTTCTTTCCCCTTACACATTACTCATAAACAGATGATTGGGAACTGTATATTTTATTTCCTAATTTTTTTAAGATCAGAAGATTGCTGAATATGAATATCCCCAACAGAATGAATGACAGTTTAGATTTTACTGTCCCTTGAAAAAGAAATGCAATTTAACGGTGAAAATTATATCAGATATTCTGTTCACTTACTTTTACATTTGTATATTTATTTGAAATGAAGTGCAATCATTGAAGTAATAGTAATAAAATCGAAATAATAACAAATAAATAAGTAGTGGAAATATTAAATAATAAGATTATTACATTGCTTACATAAAAACAAAATTTATTTTCAAATATAATTCATGTAAAAATTGCAAGCTATATTTATTTGAAGAAGAGTTGAGAATTACGAGACAAGGTTAAGTGCAATATATCGAGTCTGGATCGATGTGAATACCAGGTTTCCCGATTGTAGATTCACTAGAACGAGTGTATACAAGTGTGCTACCTACTCCAACATGATCGAATTTTTTACTTACAGACATGGAGAACGGTGCAACTTGAAGTGTGCTCAGTTCAACAGGACTATTTTATTGGAAAGTATCAGCTATCGAGGGCTTTATAGAGCGCACAAAAAAAATTTATCTATTCCGGGGACTTTTCCCCCTTTTTAACCGTTCAGTTTATGGTTTCAAGATCCCTGGCTGTGTGAACCTCGATACTTAATATGACGGTAGTCTAGCTCACAAGCTGTACAATTTTATTTCTCGTTCATCCAATAAAAACATGTTTCATCTGTATAGTTTTCCCAAAATCATTTAAACCTTTTCCAAGTTCATTTAAATTATTCTGAAATATGATAAAATATTGGTGACCTAAAGGTGATACGGAGTGGAAAATTTTTAATTTCTTTACTGCAAATGTAGTGGACTTTTATAAGGCTGCACAGAGAATTGAGGCAGAAAAATTGACTATTCCCTGATCTACTGTTTGAGAACAAGAGTACTGTATCAACTGATTTAGAAAATTGGTAGCAAGAGAGTAAAGTGGCAGTGCTTCTTGATGCTCTCTTGAAGACTTGTTGAAAGACTCACTTCAGTCACACTGGTCCTGGATATATATTGTTGAAATTCCTCTAAATCTCCTATCTAATTCTACCGGATCTTAATCTCACAAAGCTGATGACCCTGGCGTGTTGTCGAGTACAAATGGGATATCTAAGTCATCGTCGGAATGAGGTTGCTGACGTAAAAAGAGCATCGATTATTGTGTGAAGGGTTTTTGATTAGAGGGATTGAATATGGTGGAGATTGAAGCGCACTAGGATTGCAGATAGGATCGAGCAGGGCTGTATGCAGTAATTTTTTTTGTTTGAAAGAGTCAATTTTGAATGTGCTTCGAGTAGTCTTTTGAACGGAAGTTACGTTCTTGTCGCTTGAGTCGAGTATAGGAACTCCTGGTAAGCCGTACATCACAATATAGACCAGATATCGTATGTTGTCTGGCGAAGTATTGGAATGTGGTTCAGGTATATTGAGAAGTGGATGCAGTATATTGAGGAGGAATCAGGATACAGGAGTCAATGCTATGTAACTGGATTTGCTCTCACTTAGCTTTATTCTCCGTTTGCGGAACAAGAGTTTGAGGATTTGAAGATGGCATTAAAGGAATCGGATGGCAATTAAAGGGTCTATATTTTGGGAGATGATTGCCATATCGGCTCAGAATGATATTTTGATATCTTTATTGTGTTAGGATTGAAAGGAAGGTGAGCCATTTAAACTGTGTAGAGGGGAGGGGGAGTATACTCTTTTAGGATCTCCAGTGCAGATAGCATAAATTGGAGGGAAAGAAGAACTTTGGATGACTTGAAAGGAATTAAACAAGTTTGTGATAGAGTGATTTTTCATTTTTTTCAATATTTTGTTCACAGCCAAACACGCATGTACACACGCACATCAAAAACACACACACACACACACACACACACATATATATATATAAAATCATGCGCTAAAACACTGTTTCTTACTCGGATGTTCAAAACATGTATTCTGGTGAAAACTGAATTTAGAAAATTAGTTTGGATGGCAATGCCACCTGTTGCCAGTAGTAAGAGAAAGTAATACTACTGTTCCATTTCCTTGCGGTGATAAGCAATGGGAGGTAAGTAAGGAAGCATGTTAAACCGCATATTAAAAAATGAAAAATGAAATGCTTGCCATGGGCGAGCCTCTCGCCTATAATAGTTCCACCAGGTTAAGATCCCTAAGGAATCTTAATATCCTGGAGGGCTCCCAGGAGGGTAGAGTATGTTCCCCTCCTTCTTCTGGTAACTGCTCAGGTTCCTGAATTTTCTCTGTATGGCATCATCGCAGTCCGTTAAGAGATGTATTGGAGTTTCCTCCATCTCTCCACAGAATTTGCATATGCTGCCACTCTCAATGATCAGCTTAGCCCGGTTTCCGCTGAGTCTACTCATTAGCCCGGTTTCCGCATTGTTACTTAGAAGGCCCCGCGAAGAAACTCGTAACAATGCGGAGCTTATTCTTACTAAGGCCGATGCATGCTTCAGACCTCCCTGGTTATAATTTCTCAAACTGATCTTTGCCTGCCTCATTCCTGGGAGGGAGTTCCAGAGTTGAGATCTCCTTACTTCCTCCTCCTTCTTAAGTTTTTCTAAAAGAGGCTCACAAGATGGTTCAGGACCCGGAAGTGGGGATGCAGCACCTTTCCTTGCCAGAGCGTCGGCCATCTCATAACTTTCAATGCCAAAATTCCCTGGCACCCAAAGAGGGTGACTTCCTGCCCAGGTCATTAGGTTTGCCTAGGCATTCCCAAACCATTTTAGAGCTGATATTATGGGAGCTCAGTGCCCTAATGGTTGTCTCGCTATCGGAAAGGATTACAGTTTTCTGGTTCCAATATCTCGTATCGAAGTTGAATTGAACGCATCTTCCAATTGCATGGGAAACTTACCCAAGGGTTCTGAGTAGCCAACTCCTTGACCCAACTACTTCTCCTCATGCTCATGCTCCTTGAGCCCTTCTTTTCGTTCTATGTTCCTTGAGTAGATTCCTTGGCCCAAACAACCACTCCCCAGTTCATATCCACACACACACATATACACACCAAATGCTAAAATAGTAGTTTTTCGGATTCAGGGAAACTCAAAACATCTAGTTCCGTTTGGAAAGTAAAAATAGTTGGAAGAGGTCTAAATGAATTAGTATAAATGCCCATAATTGAAACAATATTACATATTTATCTGACTAGAACTTTATAAATATTATTAATGCTCAAAAAAATATGTATGTTTTAATCGGTTAATCATCTCCATAACATTGCTAACTAAAAAAAAAAAATTCTGACTTACAATAGTACTGGCCACCTCTGTCTGGGACAAACATCCCAATAACATACCTGAAACAGAAACATTAACAAGTTAAACATCTTAACTTTTCAAAGTTATCATATCAATTATATTTTGCCTTTTTAGAAGAATTATAGTTTGTATAAATTATATCTAGTTTTGATGTTTTGTAGAAGTTAGGTGAAGTTCAGCCAATCAACAGGTTCTGGAAGAAAGAGAACTGTACGTATAACGTCTCCGTATTTAGTCGTTTAGAAAAAAAATACAATTAAAATAATAGGTTGAGATGTTAATGAAGTCGATGATAAATCGCCGGAGAAAAGATTGAGTTATATGGCACTTTCGGAAGAGCTTAAGCTAAAAAAAAAGAAAATTGTCAAAGCTTATTCAAGAATGTCCCTTTCTTTTTTCTGCATTTCTGCGTACTTCACGCTCCTGCCAAACGCCCCTACTATATCCTTGCAGTTGTTCGAAAGTTCAGTAAAACTTTCTTCAGATACCGAAGTTGCTGGAAATGTTTTAAGAAAGTTTTACTTAAATCGGTCTGCGCACTATTTCTTCTCTTTCTATATAGCTGTCCGATCATCATATGTCTGTCTCAGAGATATATACATGGTCCATTCCACAGCTTCTGGAACTTACCGAGTTTCATAAATTTATCTAAAAATTCAGCTTCTAGATTCATCCTAGACCTCCGTACTTAACCACATTTAAATCTATGACTTATCCATAAATCCGCCAGATTTCCCTGTCACCAAAATTCGTGACTATCTTAATTACAGTCCAAATTTTAAACAAGGGGGAATTGGAGATGTGACATCTTTTCTCTCTAGAAATGAGATGGAATCTCACTATATTCTTCCTACTGAAAAAGCTGTTTACTAAATACGCACTTCCGGTCATACAAGTTTTTTCGAATATAGATTTTGGCACCATATTTATTTCTAATGTGTAGTTGTTATTCCAAATTGAAAGAAAATCGTTGGAGCCATTTTCAAAAAGGTAGCCAAAAAGTAAGAAATCTCTTCAGTAAAATGGTACTTTTTGGTTGAGGAATTTTTACAGATAACTTATAATCGGATCCCTTGGTGAACCCTAACGGAATTTCAAGTTTGAACTTTCTGTGAATTTTCATTTTTGAGTTATGCTGTTCTTATAACACACACACACCATTTTTAAAAACTACTTTTTCGGACTCAAAACTTCCTCCTCGAATCGGGAACTTATAAACATGTAATTCCGGTGAAAATACGATATCAAAAATTTGATATTATTTTGACATGGGTGCTAGAAGTAAGAAAAAGTAAAAAAAAAAAGAATTCGAAACGCAACAACCATAGAATAAGAAATAGCTTTATAAAATGAAGAAAGTTAAATTTAAGAAGAAATAAACAGGGATGTTTGAACGGTAAATAGTGGTTGTGCTGAACCTTTCTTTACATCTTCTAGAAATGGTATCGAACGAAGAGACTCAAGCGTAGTAGAGAAGAGGCCAGTGGGTGACAGTCCACATTAGTGAGACATAGCTGGTTCTGCAAACATGTGTCGGCGCAGTGGGACTTGAACAAACAGTTTTCTGTGACAGAGTACTACAGTGCTGCGCAGCAAAATACATACAAAACATGCACACACAACTTGGAAAATGTTATACCCCATATATTGATAGGTAGCATTAGTAAGAAAGGTAGCCGTATGGGGAAACATTTACCTGGAAATGTATTCAATAAGCTTTCCATTATGCTCTCCCACTCTACCATCCTGAAATACACAATATAAATGCGTACAGTTTTCCACATTATACAGTTGGAAAAGTAAAAATACTTGAATACCCCCAGCATGAAAAAAATAATTGAAATTCAATGTTGTATTTGTTAACGAAATGATCACTCAATGTATCTATCACTTACCAACAAAATGAAAAGCATGATGTTCTCATGAGTATTACTGCATAAATAGAATTCATGAATTCTTTTTTTGTGCACCTTTTGTTATCAATCGTCCTGTTCAGCGTTGCAAACAGCCTGATTGCGTCGTGTTAATGGCAGCCATTTTTGTAATTGATTTTTATATGGGAGGAGAACTGAAGAAGAGAAAAGTACTCTAACTATTCACTGATATATTACTGAACAGTTCAAGTGTACAGCAAGACTTTATGTAAGGAGCGTGAGAGTAGAATGAGAATGAACTGGCACAATTTTTGCTTCTTGAAGACTTGCTCTAACCAGCTAACTCACTCTAACTAGTCCTGGTTATATACTTGTTGAGTCATCCCCTAACTTCTCCTTCCTCTTCTTCAGCGGGTTTTGATCTCTCTCAAGCTGATGATATGGTGGCTTGCCATATGATCTGGTGCAGAGAATTCCATCACCTAATGAAACGACAATTTCCGCAGGTGGATTTATTCAAAGTAGGCGCAAAACCGAGTTTTCCTCTGCTTACTATAGTTTACCAATTTTCTTCCTGATCCTAGAGCAATACGCAGCCATTGGAGCGTTAACGACTAACCTCTTCCCGGGAACACTCAAAATTTCTCTACTCATCAGTAACTAGAAAGGGGGGTGTGCACAAGTTGAAAAATCTGAAATTATCTCCAGCCTTGTATGCTTCTTTTCATTAATTATGACCGGTTCCGGATTTTATTCCATCGCAAAAATCTGGTTTATCATGAGTTCGTCGATTATAAGCATCGTGATTACCACTTAAAAAGCAATTCTCAAAGAAAATAAATAAAAATTTTAATAAAACTTTCCAAGTTATGGCTCTGATGATGGAATAAAATCCGAAGTCGGTCAGTTTTAATGAATTATAAACTACATATAAGTTATAATTGTGAAAACTACGTATTAAGTTATAATCGTGAAAACTACGTATTAAGTTATAATCGTGAAAACTACGTATTAAGTTATAATCGTGAAAACTACGTATTAAGTTATAATCGTGAAAACTACGTATTAAGTTATAATCGTGAAATCGTATTTCGAGCCTTTAATGTTTCTTTTGCGGCCAACAACCTTATAAGGCTGATCAGATGAAACATCACATGTCACAGAGACGTTCTACCATATGTTCAGATAAAGGCATCATACAAGATATTGTAATGTTTTTCTTTCTCAACTAGCTACTGCAACTAGTTTTAAGTGGGTTCGTATAGATAAAGTACTCTAAACTTCAATAAAGAAAACACCAATTTATTGCTATACACAATAAATTACTAAATACAACGCTTAATAATAATTATTTCACACTTTAAACCACAAAAGTTCACTTTGTTCACTTTTGTACACTTTTCACAAACTTGTAACTTCGTTTGCAACTGAAAAACTCTCTCAACTCTCTGTGGTCCCTCTATTTATACCAGTAGAGAACATTCCAGACTTCTCTCGACTATTCCGGTCAAGACTAGAGCGCCGCCAGCGCTTCCTGCGGCCACTAAGAGAACCTTAGGTACCTGTCTTCTCTCCTAGATGGCACCACTAGCTGCGTTACAATATTATAAGCTTCGCACGTCACCGCTGGAACGTTAAGACTCCGCCTTTTTCCACCGGTAACAAGTTAAAGCAGACAAATTCTTTAGGATATAAAGGGGAGGTGCGGTTCGGTTACAGAAGAGTATTTTACCAGTTTAAACTACTATTCCAGCAAATCTCCCAACTACTGTTGCACTTCCAACTGTATATCGTAAAATCTTTACAATGTTTCTTTTAAAGTTACAATTATAATTATCATACCTGTATTCGTGTTTATTATTTCACCTTCCACAGCCTCATTATATGGACGCTGTGGTGCAACATCACATATCATGAATGACATAATCATTCAGACAGAGAGTCATCACAAGGTCTCGCCATCCATAAATTATTCCCAAAGTCCCCCCCCCCCCGTACAGAATATAAAAAAAAACAGTGATAGTGGGTTTTGTCATTCAATTCCGACCGAACTCATTACACAATCAATATTGAATTTTAATTTTTGATAAATTTAGTTTTATTTGGTTGTGTTCTCGCCTCGAATAATGGGGATTTTCAATTTTCCATCAACTTTTGATTTAGTTAATAACTTATTTAAATTTGACCTCCATTGTTTTGTAGCGTTATCACTATATATTTCAACTAATGTTATATATAGTACAGCTACCAGAACTTGGTTTAGAATAATGTACACAATAGAGATATGACAAAATTGATAAATACCGTATACAGATTTACTGACCAATAAATGGAGAGCAATTCTGAGAAAGGACCTCATAAATATCAATAGAATAAATACAAATCTAATAAAACTAGATAGTCCAGAATATGAAAAAATAGGAAAGTAACATTTTGCAGTAACTCTGCCTCTAACTGTGGAAAGTGCAAGATAATCCATTTTTAGTTCTGGCATGTATATATACATATACATAAACACACACACACACACTCATAGTGAGAGAGAGAGAGAGAGAGAAATATAGAGGAAAAAAGAAAATATGAGAGAGAGAAAAACTTCTCTCTTTCCATCGATGCAGACCAATGTATATACTGTATGTGTATATGTATGCTGTATGTATGCATTAGGCAACCAATTCACATAATCTATAGGTATTCCTTTTTATAGTGGCAATGGTATGGAAAAGTGGCTTCTTCACTGCTATCATTCCATTTTCCTTGCTGATAGTTTGTAAAAAAAAAAAGGACGTGAGCAAGCCCACGGACATTACTATTATCCTGGGCCGTTGAACAGGATGTGTTCTCAAGATGTGTTCACTTGGTTTGTTGCAGGATTTTATTTTGGTAGGAAAAACAAAACAAAAAAGTCTGTTGTGAAACACTCACATTGTAATTTCTTTAAATTTAGATTGATTGTAATAGTATTTGTGAATATTTATTCATTTTCATTTTTGAATTTGCTCTGTGCAAATCTGTGTTATCTCACTATTTGACAAACGCGCGGTCGATGACACAAAAAGAAGCAGGCTATCACGGTGCATGTCTCTGATACCTGTCACTGTTGCTTGAGACATTTTTCCAGAAAACTTAATTTTTCGTGGGTTTCCGGATGAGCAGCTACATTCAAAGTACCACATCAGTACAACAAACTACCTACACAATACGTAATAAGATATATCACAAACATGCTAGAATTACAAATTTAAAGAACATCGATCGGTTTATCGAAAGTGCGACTTTTTTTTTCTAACCTATGGCCAAATCACAAGTCAAATCTGTCATGCGGTGCCTAGCCGTCCAATATACAATTGAAAATGATTTGGGTTCAGGAATAGCTCCTCTACTGAGGAGTTGTATGGTGTAGCGTAGATGTGAGTAAACCCACAGAAGGTGCTCTTGGTCCATGTTGCAGAGTGGACATACATGACTCTCCATTACAACTATTCCATGGAAGTGCCGCTGTGGTCTGTCAAAGCCAGTCGGCAGTCTGAACAGTGCCATAAACCTCTCGAGATCACTCGGGATTCGGTGTTCTTTAAGTGCGACTTTACAGAATTTGTTTTCTAACAGATTCTTCTCGAGATTTTTCTTTCAAACGTCTGTTCAGATTGAATTGGTTCACTTGGATTTGAAATATTTTTCCGAAGGAATTTATTTTGTGGGTTTCGGAGGGGGGGGGGGGGCTATCAGTTGGATTCAATTTAAGCTGCCTTAACAAGCAAAGATTTCACAATTAAATTTCAGGTAATAATTATTGCAGCAAGAGAAAAACGGACATGTAATAGTTTCATAATAGTTGTTCTTTTCAGTATTCCTTAACAAACATGGCGCCAACAGCCAATACAATAGAGAGCATCTATACGGACGGCAGAGATACAATAATGTTCAGTGGGCATGCTTAATTATATGCTGATTATGGAGGGGGTTACAAGGAATCCAATCATTGGTGCGCTTTACAGCAAAATTTACGTTATTTAAAGTGTGGCAAATAGGCTGAACATATAGTAGTCTTTTAACTCCACAAAAGGGTTTAACTCTAGAAACGTAGTGATCTCAATATCCGCTTTTTCCCGGGAAATAAAATTCCTTTTTACTTTTAAACCAGATGAACAGCTTTAATCTTCTTTATTAAAAAAGAGACAAACAAGGGTGCTTTTCTTTTCTGCCTTTTCTACTAATGACATTTTAGGTTTTAGATCTTTAAAGCTTACAAATAAACTTGAGCCATCGGACAAAGTTCAAAGACTTGCAGAGACCAATAGAATAGGAGAAAGGGCCTTTACAATTGAATAAGTTTGTTTATACTACAACTGGTATCGTTGATACAGTAAAACAGTTTGATATATAGAATCGTTAGTTTGGGTCACACTCGTACCCAACCTGTATTCCCTAGAATATCGTATAACTGTGCGCCCTTCCACTTGAATTGCACTTATTCCACAAACCTTTGTTTTATCAAAGGGGATATTGATGCAATCATGTTACCATTTATTTTTTTAATTAAATTTTTATTTTTACTTCCTTTTACTTATTACTGAGAGGAATTATTCGGAATTGCCATGTCGAATTTTCGAAATTGAGTTTTCACCGGAAATTCAAGTTTTGTGGATCCCTTTGTAAGTAACAAGTGATTTTAGAGAATGGTCTGTATGTATGAATGTGTGTATGTCTGATCTCATAAACAAAAAGTCGCCGAAATTCAAAGCAGATATTAAGTTTAGATATCAACACCGCATCTGATAGTAAGGTTTCGGTCAAATTCCATCAACAATAAGTGCGACTTTAATTAATTTTTTTTTTTATTCAATATTTCCGTACGTTCCTTGACTTTAGTTAGCCTCTCAACTGCTTGATGACTGACGCAATTACTTTACTGGGTTGGACATTCAATGCTCCTTCTTTACAAGAGCAACATTTTGTTGACTGCCAGGAATGCCGCAGTATAATACGTTGTCGAGGATCTCAGTTAATATTCTATGGAGCATTAGCCTACGTTAATTGTAACAGTAACTTATGCTGATTGGCGCCAAAATTGCCATCAAGACAATTTTGCAATACTAGAGTTTTGATCTCCCTGTCAAAGTTCGTGACGATTTTTCCAATTGGTTCAACCACGTCGAAGTCTTCCCAGAACACTCTCATGTCAGCGTTACTAACTGTAGCTTCTGCCAGTTCATTTGTGAATATATGCAGCCAGAAATCTTATAGGAGTCTCGTGTGGATGGTTTCGCGGACTAATACTCTAACTTCCCAGTCTGAGTGTGTTCCTTAGTGGCAAGCCTTGTAAGTCTAAGATATAAATTTGCTGTCCTGAAAGATGCGAGTTCCTAGACGGAATGGAAGAGCTGGTATGGTTTAGCTGTAAGTGGTCTCTTTCGTTTGGCTTGTAGCCGATCCTGTAGCTTTGACAAGAAATTGCGCTGTGTTTTAAGTCTCATGGTCTCTAGTTTATAATTAAAAAAAAAAAAAAAACTCAAAAATCTCTTCAGTGAAGTAATACTTCCGGTCGACCGACTATCACAAAAAACTTTGTAACTCCTACTATACTGTTGTGTTTGGTAACTCCTACACAAAATATCAAGATTCGGCTCGTTTTTCCGCTTTTGAATTATGCTGACCAGATACACACTCACTCCAACATACACAGACACACATATAGACTTTCAATAAAATACTTTCGGACTCCAGGGTCATCAAAGCATAGATACATTGCGGTGAAAACTCGATATCGAAAATTTGACACGATCGCAATCCTCTTACAGAAAGAACAAAATGACACAAAACTGAAAAATGTTTATTGAAATAATAGTTGTAAATTTGGGGTAGGGGGGGATATATATATATATACAATTATATATAATACTGCTATTAGATCCAATCCAGTAAACATCTTATCATCCATTTAAAATCTTAAAAGGTTTACTTCCGGCTAGTCATTTTTCATGTGCGAACTACAGTATTGCACTGTGTGTGTGTGTGTGTGTGTGTGTGTGTGTGTGTGTGTGTGTTTGGGTGTGTAAAACAAGTGATGGTTATGATTTCAGCATTGCCACTAAAACAAAACAATTGTTGACATCAATATGTTCGCGCCGAGCACTGAAAATATAAATCATGGAAGCACTGCAGACAGAGAGAGAGAGAGAGACAGACATTATTATGACCTACATTTTCTCCCTAATATACCTACGTTACTTCTATTATGACCTACATTATCAGAGTTTCTTGCTTTTTTTTAAGGAAATGACGTTTGTTTTTGTTTTTTTAAGTAATCACTGAATTCGCATTTAATTTTTGTTAATTATTATTTTTAAATAACTCACAAACGAAGGACGCAGTAAGCACAGAAAATCATGTGTGAAACATTCAGAAGACTTTTCATGTGCAACTATCAAAGATTTAGTTGCCAAATCTTTTTAGAGTTAGAGTATTTACTTGATAACGGATACATAAACAGCAATAGCAACTAGGAGGTGTAATCCAACCTCCTCGCTCCTCCACATTCCCCTTATAAACCCAACCTGCTCGCTCCTCCACATTCCCCTTATAAACCCAACCTGCTCGCTCCTCCACACTCCCCTCATAAACCCAACCTCCTCGCTCCTCCACATTCCCCTTATAAACCCAACCTGCACGCTCCACCACATTCCCCTTATTAACCCAACCTGCTCGCTCCTCCACATTCCCCTTATAAACCCAAGCTGCTCGCTCAACCACATTCCCCTTCACAACCCAACCTGCGCGTCCTCCCCATGCCCCTGTATAACCCACCTTCTCGCTCCACCACATTCCCCTTATAACCCAACCTGCTCGCTCCTCCCAACCCCAAAAAAAAATGGGAAACCAAAACTTTAAACCCAACCTTCTCGCTCCACCACATTCCCCGTATAAACCCCACCCTCTTCCCTCCTACATTCCTTATAAAACCAACCTGCTCGCTCCTCCACATTCCCCTTATAAACCCACCCTCCTCCTCCTCTAACTTCCCCTTATAACCCACCCCCTCGCTCCCCCACATTCCCCTTAATAAACCCAACCTGCTCGCTCCTCCACATTCCCCTTATAAACCCACCCTCCCAGCTCCTCCACATTCCCCTTATAAACCCAACCTGCTCGCTCCTCCACATTCCCCTTATAAACCCAACCTGCTCGCTCCTCCACATTCCCCTTAAAATAAATTTTCCCGGAAAAATGTTTAGTTAGGAATTGAGAAAACTGGAAACTTAAATTCCAAATAGTGAAAAGATACTTCCGGTTGTTAGATTTTCTTCAAATTTGGAAATTTAGGGGTTCATCTGGGTCAACTTATCTTTCTTACATTCTATAATAATATTGGTTGACATATTTTGTGATGTAGAAGTGTTGCTTCTGGCTGATGATCTAATGATATTTCTCAAAATGACTTAAAGATCCTACAGTACAATCTTCTTTTATAAGTGATGCTGAATTAACTCATTGACATCAATATTAATGAATATAATATTATAACATTTTCTAGGTCTTCTATTGGGATTTTTATATCGTACAGTCTGGAAGGTTCAGCCATTACAAGACTAATTCCGTTAGGGATCTAGGAGTTATCTTTGACTCGTATGTAACATTCAGGAAACACATAGTCAGCATTGTTGGCAAGGCCTTTAAAATGTCGGGTTTTCTTTTTACGAATACCCATAGTTTCGTTAACGCTTATGCCCTCAAGGTTCTGTTCGTCTCACAAGTTAGATCTGATCTGGAATTCGCCACTCCAGTTTGGTCTCCCAGCTCTTTAACGTACATGCAATCAATAGAAAGAGTTCAAAAGAAATTCCTATGCTTCCTAGCATTCAAATTATGTATTCCAAATGGCTACCAACAGCCATCTGAAAGACTAAACCGACTTTCTTGTCATCAGCGTAGACTGTTAAATGACACACTACTTATATTTGATATTTAAAAATACATTTATTTAATATCCTTTAATATATTGCGGACTGCGCCACCTTCATAAAATTAAGGACAATGTAATAAAGAGATAAACTCCAGCTCTAAGAAAAGTTTTTTAACTGAAAATTATCAATTCCTGTAGGAGAGATTTCTGTTAGAGTTTAATATCAATTTTATTTTGTTCCACAAGTAGGTAAATATGGCCAAACACAAAATGGTAGACTTACATTGACTTGCAGGTTTGCACAATTATCTTGTGCCTTCTTTTTCAAGAATGCAATGATTGCACTTTTTCTTTATATTTCGCATTAATGATTTAAAATAGTAAATATTATGTTGGAATTAATTTGATTTTTTGCATTTTTTTTTATAAAAAGTTTTATTTCACAATTTGCTAATTTATAAAATACCTACGGAGGGAAAATTAGTAAAAACATTCTAAACTAGATTTTTCATAGAAATAATTGGCTATAAATATTTAACCAACCATAATGTGGAATTGAAGGTGTGAAATATGGGTGGATAGAATAGAATAGAAGCGGGAGGGGGAGCCTCATTTCACTGCGACCTACAAGTCCGAGGTCTATTGTGGATCCCCTTATGTTACAGAACAGCCCCCAGCTTTGCCCTCCCAATCAATCCTAGGAAAGCTGAGAGCGGCTCCGTCATGAAGCTTCCAGCTTCGGGATCGCCCGTTCCCAATTGAAGAAACCTAATCCTTGCCAGGCCGGCGCACTCTCAAAGGATGTGCGCCGGGGTCTCCTCCTCTACCTTGCAGAATCGGCATACCGCACTATCCGCAAGTTGTAAGTGGTGCATGTGTCTATTCACCTACAATGCCCTGTTAGTAGACCCACAATTAACCTTATATCCCTTCGGGACTGGCTCAGTAGGTCTCTGGTAACTTTAGGCAAATGTCTTTTAATGAAGAGCTTTGCCTGCCTCTGTCCTGGTGTTCCCTCCCACCAACGCAGACGCTGTTCTTCTATCCAACCCCTGATAGAAGTTTGGATGAGACTCCTGGACAAGCCGCAGAAGGGTTCGGGGCCTATAAAGGTATCCTGCCAACCTTCCCTCGCTAGGGCATCCGCCCTCTCATTGCCCAGGAACCCCGCATGTCCCGGCACCCAGGCGAGTGTCAGTTTATTCCGAGTACCCACCTCGGTGAGGGCAAGTAGGCAGTCCCACACCAGTCTTGAGACTATTTGATGTGAGGAAAGTCCCTTCAGGGCTGCCTGACTGTCGGAGTATATAGCCACTCTTCTACCCACTATCCTTTGCCTTATAATCTCCCTAGCGCAGAGTTGTAACGCCATGACTTCAGCTTGAAAGACTGTGGCGTACTTCCCTAGGCTGGCCTTAATTTTAACTTTAGGCCTGCCCCCGTAGACTCCAGCTCCGACCCCAGTCGGAGTTTTGGATCCATCTGTGTACCAGATCGAGTTACCGAACAGGGGTGGGTCACAGCCCCGTTCGCCTCTGCTCGGTATGACAATATGGAAGTTCGTTTCGATGAAATACCTAGGAACCATCCTATCCGTTGGCATCCCCAGAAGATGGTCCGCCTTGATTTCCTCGATCAACCTCTGGTTATTACGATCATGCCTAGAGGTGAAGGGAGGCGGCCCCTGCAGGAGCCTATTTATTCCCATTCTGGCTTCGCCTAGAACGAGAATGTGTAATGGTGGCAGATAGAGGAGGACTTCCAACGCCGCAGTCGGGGTGTTCTTCATGGTCCTCGTGGAACCCAGGCATGCTCGCCTTTGGATCCCACCAAGCCTTTCCACCGCCCCCTTCTGCACCGTTTTGGTCTACCAAACTACCGACCCATAAGTAACCATGGGTCTGATGATCCTGGTGTAGATCCATAGTGACAAACTTGGGCGCAGCCCCAGTTTCTCACACACAGCCGTCCCCCTGCCCTATTAAATGACGCATCGACTTCTGTGTGAAATTTTGTCAATGGGTTGATACCAAGTGGGTCTTCGGAAAGTAACACCAAGGTACTTAGCCTCCGTCGCAAATGGAATCGGGGTGTGCCCAAGTAATGGAGGCCTAAGGCCTTCCAACTTGTGGCGCAATGTGAAAGGAACTATTATGGCTTTGTGGGGGTTTATGGACAAGTCCTCCTCCCTACACCATTCCTAACCAGGTTTAGAGCTGCTTGAACCCGCTCTGCAATCGTAGTAAGGTATTTGCCTCTTACCACGATCGCCAAATCATCTGCCTAGCCTAGACAGTCAAAGCCATCCGCAGATAGTTGGTGGAGGAGGTCATCAACGACCAAAGTCCACATCAGAGGGGACAAAACCCCTCCCTGTGGACACCCCCTCCCTACTTTTACCCTAAGGGTGGTCTGGCCTATTGTCGAAATGTTAATTCGATTACTTAGGCCAGACTCCATCCAGCCGCATTACACTGCAGGTACTCCTCTTTCATGGAGAGAGTTGATGACCGAGGTGCGCGAGGCATTATTGAATGCGCCCTCAATGTCCAAAAAAGTGGGTACCGCAATTTCCTTACCCTCCAAGGATTTTGATACCAGCCTGTTCAGATCATCCAGTGCGGCCTTAGCCGACCTACCCGGTTGATAAGCGTATTGGCGGGCACTTAGAGGGTTTACACCCAAGACCTCATCCCTAATATACCTGTCCACCAACCTTTCCAGAGCTCTGCTCAGGAAAGAGGTTAGGCTAATCGGTCTATACGAGCCTGGCGTAAGGTCAGACACTCTACCCACCTTGGGGAGGTAGTGCACCTTGTCCTCACGCCACGGTACCGGCGTATATCTTCGGGCTATGCATGCCCTAAAGATTCTACACAGGTATGGTAAAAGAATATCTAGTCCTTTTTGTAGAAGGACCGGGTAAATCCCATCCGTCCCAGGAGATTTGAAAGGTAGGGATTTATTGATGGCCCACCTGACTTTGCTTGGCCTGGTTATGAGAGTGGCGAGTTTCCAGTCCTCTGGGGAAGGTCTAATGAGCCTTTCCCCAGGGATCCCCGCCACCTCTGGGCCTGCAAGTCGGGATGAGCCTGGAAAGTGCGTCTCCGCGAGGAGCTCTAAGCTTTCCTCTTCGGAGACAGTGAAGGTTCCATCCCCCTTTCGGAGGAACCCCACTTCCTTCGCAGTACCGTCTTTGGCCAACGCTCTGTGGATTCTGGCGCACGAGGGTGAGTCCTCAATCTCCTCGCAAAACCGCCTCCACGAACGTCTTTTGGCCTTTCTAATCTCTTTATTGTACTGCGTGAGGGCATTCCGATAGACGGTCCAGTTCTGGGTAACTTTGGCCCTGTTGAACAATTTCCTCAGCTCGGCCCTCAGTTTCTCGAGGTGATTGTTCCACCAGACCGTCTTTCCTCTCTGTGGTCTTGACCTTACCGGACAGTTTTCTTGGAAGGCAGTGGCTATCGCCTCCTGCACCTTCTCTACCGTCCGCTCAAGACCCTCCACCCCTCTCCCGTCAGAGATTCCCTGTGCTACTCTATTCTTGAGGGAATCCACAAATCCTTCCCAGTTGGTTTCCCGAGGGTTCCGGAATTTTATCTGCTGCAGCGGGGGGTGTCGATGGTGAACCTGATGTGTCTGTGGTCGGAGACCATGTTCCGAAGACACATGCCAGTTCGTGATGTCATCACTCAGCCTATGGGTGGTCAGGGTCAAGTCCAGCACCTCTCTCCTGGCCACCGTAACGAAGGTGGGTTCCTTACCTAAATTAGAGATTAGTAACCCTTTACCATAGATAAAATCCAAAAGGGACTTACCTCTGCTGTTGCAGTTGCTGCTCCCCCATGCTGGGTGGTGTGCGTTGGCATCAATCCCACGAAGAGCGGGAGATTCTTCGCCTCACAGAAGTCGACGATCTCTCCCATCAGGTCCGGCGGGCAAGACTGGTCCTCACCGGGAAAGTAGGCGGAGCAGGCCACCAGCCTCCTGATTCCACCTTCGGTCCGTGCCGAGATGATTGCTGTAACAAAATCGCCTGAGCAAAGTGCCGGCAGTAAGTTACCATCAATCTGATTATTAAGGACTATACAGGCTCTGGGTTTCCCAGTATAGTATAACAGCTTACCTTGGAATGGGCGAATGCCTCTGACTTCCTCGGCCACGAGCCACGGCTCCTGCACCAGAGCGATATGTAGTCGCTCCGATTCAAACCTCCTGCACAAGACCGCCGAAGTGATGGATGTTGATTTGCACCTTAGCCCCATCCTAAGGTGTAGTAGGGGGTCGGAAAGGCGAGCTAGGCTCGTCCCCCCGCCGCAGTTCGGCATCCTCGGACGCCAGACACCGCTGAGGGGTTTGAGGCCTCAAAAGCGGGCTGACCCCGGCTTCGCCCAGAGCGACGGGCAAGCCCTTCCCCCTGTCGGTATTTTTGCCACTCTTTTTGCCTGCCTTACGGCCGGCTGAGGGCTTGGGTGCGCGAGCCTCAGTTGTCGGAACATCCGCCGCGGGGGCCCGCGCCAGCTTAGAAGTGGAGGGAACACCTTCCGCCGGGCGGATCGCCTCGGAGGAAGGGGCCCCAACTACTTCCTCATCGCCTCGTTTATCCTTGGTTCGGAACTTCAGCCTGCCGAACCCGTAGAATGGAGCCATGTCTAGGAACACACCCCATAACCGTCCACAAGCCGGGGTTGAGGCCCTGGTTGCCAAACCTCAAGAGGCCGACAACCCTCTCTGCCGTCACCGGCTCGCCATCCTCATGGGGTACAAAGACCGAGCACATCACCGACTTCGGGACCTCGTCCCCCACCAGGACTTTGAGGGCAGCGCCTTCCCAGGGCTGCAGCAAAGGGACGACCTCCGTCACCCAGGACGCACTCTCCTTGTCTGCGCAGGTAAGCAGGAGAAACCCTGCTTTATGGGTGCATTTAAGAAAACGCACCTGACGGTCATCCGTGGAGGCCGCCATGGTGGACAGCAGGGATTTTTGGATGGCTTTCAGCCTATCCGGCTCCAACTACGTGTCCGGGTAATCGGCCGTGGCAATCGCGACCTTCTCCGAGGACAAAGCCTCCCCATAGGTACGAGGTCTCACCCTCTTCGTTGGCCGCGATGCTTTCGGGGTACTTTCCTCCGAACGCGGCCTTTTTCCGGCCTGAGCCTTTTCTTCCTGTTGCCGGACAAGGTTCTCCCTGATTATGGATCGTCTTGCGACTACCAAATCAGTGCCCTGACCGACTAACCTTTGCACCCGCCTGTTGGACGCGCCTGACAGACGGACTGCAAGAATGTCCATGTCGCACATCACGTCAACCTCCTCTAGAGATAGCGCCCTTAGGGCTCTCCGGGGAGGCTGTGTAGTGGCCTCGGACGTGGGGGCATCCGCCCGCTCGTCCGAAGGTCTGTGTTTTAAATTAGAATGTTGCTGCTCCATGTTGTTCCCACGAGTAGCTGGGGAAGTGAAGTCCACCCGGTGAGAGCCCCGCAATGACCGGGTAAGGCTACTTACTCTGGGAGGGCGCCTGGTATCCCAGAGGCTCCGTAACGACCCCGGGATTAGGCTCCGGGACCAACCATCCTAGAGGCACGGATCGCATAACACCGTAGGATTGAGCCGGATATAGAGGCAGGATAGGGTGAACAGGGATCTAAAAGGAGGGTGAGACATAAAACAGGAGGCCAACGGAGGGTGATCGTTGACCCGCCAGAGCCCTAGTTAGCCGTGACACCGGAGAAGCCCAGGTGCCACGTTGCCCGGCCCCCACGATGTGGGCGTTAGGATTGGCTCGCTGCTCCACTGGAATCGCCGAGGCTTTCCACCAGTGTAACAACATTTGGGGGCCAATTTAACTATGCGTAAAGACAACTAATTTAATGACTAGATAGAATTTATACATACTTACGAGCTAAACTAAATATTAAACTACGATAGATAAACGGACAGAGTGACAGTGTAGAATACTTCTTGAAAGTAGCGTTGTAGACTTCTTGTGCAACTGTATCTTTATGCCTGTATATCGTTTCACTTTTGGTCTCTTATATTTTATATACTTGCTTCACCTCACACCATCGGTTCCTTTACAATAGAGTTGGCCTAGTCTTTGTGTGTCACTAATGGTTCCTAGTCCATTTTACCAGCCAACTGTCCAATTTTTCCTCTGAACAGGTATTTTAAAATATATTTAGAATTTTTAATTCTCCAGCTTCTTGCTTCCATCACATATGTATGCTAAAGATATTTGAGCAGGGGCAACATTTTTTTAATTTAATGTAATATTAAGAGTTAAGGCCAAAAAAACTGTGATTTCCCAAAAACTTTGAAAGGCCTTCATCACAGAAGTTGGCTTAGAGAAATTTTTTACTGCTAACAATTTTGAACTACATGGTTTTACAATGTCCTCACGTGTTTCTAGTGGCTAGCGCTATCGCCTTTCGTGCGAGAATTCAGGGTTCGATTTCCTTGAGGGCAAAGTCGGTGTTGACCCAGCATCGTGATAAAAAGTGGGAAGCTACATTAGTAGTGCCCTAGGTAGCGAAGGCCGGAACTAAACGGCGTGGGAACTGCGGCGTGCTTACCACGCGCCTCCCTATTCAAATCGCCGTCTGGCAAGCCTAGGCCCCTTCATGGGCTTTTGCGCCATAGGGTTTTTTTTAAGGGTTTTACAATATTGTCCGGAAATCTGATATTCTAGTTACTCTTTTTTGGGGGATATAAACTGACATTTCTCTCTGTTGAACTCAATTCCGTATTCTAAAACCTGATGAAAAAAATTGTTATTCTCTGGATTCCTTTTTCAAAATCTTTAGCAGGATTATTAAAGTGTCATTACAAATAAGAATTATATTCTGATCAATTAGACTTTGAAATATATCGTTGAAATACTGCATTAGCATTACAGAACCCGAAAGTAGTACGAATAATGACTTTGTAGTGCAATGAATACCGTTTTCATCTACCATATCATGATGGAATCCATTTCGAATGTCTAACTTTGTGAAAACCTGAGCGTCTCTCAACTTATCTAACTGGTCATCAACAATTTGGAAGAGGGTATCTATCTTTTATAGTTTTTTTTATTAAGAAATAGATAATCAATCCAGACCCTCATAGATCATTTTTTTTTTTTGACAGGGAGAATAGAACTAGCAAAATCTGAGGAGCTAACCCTAAAAATGTAGTAGCATTGACTCTGCCGTTAATGACAAAGGTAGTTAATAAGATGTGTGTTAATTAATGTTGTAGTTTTTTAAACTGCAATGTTGTTAATTATATAGCTTATCTCAACTACTGTTATGTATATCTGACGAGTAAGAAGGTCACGGCGATGAGCGCAGAAAGGTTTGGGCGGTCCGCTGGTGCAGATCTTGGTGATAGTAGCAAATTCCACTTTTATTTCATCTACTTCCTTCAGTACAAGGGATTAATCCGTTAGTAAAAAAGCTCTTCATCCGAAAGGATAATCTTCATTTTGATCTTCACTTTTATTTTCTTCATGTACCTTGCCTTTTCTAATGATTATTTCACATTTCTTTAGAAAATCATTACCTATTACGATCACCGGTGGCATGCTCCGTTAGATACCACAGGAATATTGACTTCACTATCAATGCTAATTTTCCGTAGTGAACATTCCCAAAGACACCACTTTACCAGAACCAATTCCACTCACCCTTGAGAGAAGGTAGTTTCTTCTCCCACTATTCAGTAGTTTTAATAGGTTTACTGAGTTCCCTTATCCAGAAAAGCTTAAACTCACAGTCTTAATCCAAGATCTTCGAATTCGGTTATTCAATTTTCTGGGTAATGAACTAGTTCCATCAAAGTTATGAATACAGTTCCTCCATGTCCTTAAAACTCATAAGAAATACTGGCGTGTTGGGTTGGCAAAGGCTTTCGATGAGCATTCGTTTAGAGATGTTGGACTACTTCCAGATTGATTATTCCTATTCAAAACTACTCGTCCTACTTCCTTGTTTGCATCTTCATCCCCCCATCTTAAATTTTGCAAATCCAGTAACTTATTGCAAATTAACCACATGAGTGTTCGTTTATCCGTGTTGACGTCTGGTAATAGAATGTGAAAGACAGCGTGAAAGTTTTCTCAACGTTTGCTAGCATAAAATCTTCGGAGTCACCAGCGAAGTTGAACCTAGGAAAACCTTATTAATTTTCTTCCTGCATGTTCGACCACTTTCGCTTTCAAAAATTGGTCTATACAGGTTTTTTATTTATTTTAAAAGGAGCTATTTTAATATTCTCAGATATGGAACATCATCTCTCTAATGTCGCCATTTCTTGTTGTACTGTAATTAATTAATTTTTTTTTGGGTTGGAGCTTCTTCTTTCTCTCTCTATTTTGCTTATAATAGATATAAAATATATCTAGTAATTTGTTAAATCAATTAATGACCAAAGCTGTCGATGCACCCCAAAAAACAAAAAATAAATAAATAACAGCTGAAAAAAGAATTATTATAACATTTATTATAGAAAGATTTATAACTAAAAATAGCAAGGAAATAATTTCAAAGAAAACTAGAAAAGAAATAAATCATAAAAGGAAACATATTAAATGTCATTTTCAATAAGAAGATTATCTTGTTTGATTCCAGCGAATGTAAAGGATATGACAAATTTCAAAGTAATAGATATGACAAAATCTACGTAGCGGATCTTGACAGACAATTTAAGATATTACTCTTCTTCTTTAACACAATAACTTCATATTAACAAGTTCACAATTTGTCTTTAATCAAGTTTTTGTTTAAATTCCGCAGTGGCCTCCAAAAATTGTGGGAAAAAGGTGCAAGCACACACAATAGTATAACAAACTATCCTCCAAAAAAATTATATTCCACATATGACACTTTTATAATACATGAAAGATACAATAAACACAAATTATATTGAAGACAAAAACAACTTTTGATTTCTTTACTTTAAAAATAAGAACTCTTAATTAATATCTACAAAAGAACTTCCTATCTAGTCTTTACAGTTCAACGTCTTCATTCAGGCTGACTCGTCTGTCGGACGTTACTTCCACTCCTATACTACCCCGTCGTGAGAGGGGCTTACAAAATCCCACATATTTCTATAAAAATATAGCCAAGCCTATATGTATATAAACACAAAATAACAAGATATTTGAAAAACGACACTAGCGTATTCTGCCTATATCTACATTAAACATCGATTTTTTACTTTCTCTTACTCCTGTAAGAGGAAGTATTGTAATCGTGTCAAATTTTCGATATCGAGTTTTCACCGGAAATATCCGTTTTGAGGTCCCCTGAGTCCAAAAACGTGGTTTTTAGCAGATGGTCTGTGTGTGTGTGTGTGTGTGTGTGTGTGTGTGTGTGTGGTGTGTGAATGTATGTATGTGAACAGCATAGCTCAAAAACGAAAAATCGTAGAAAGTTGAAATTTGATATTCCGTTTAGAGGTCACCATTGGATCTGACTGTACGTTATCTGTAAAAATTCCTCAACCGGAAGTACCACTTTACTAGTTGGATTTTTTACTTTTTTGCGATTTTCTCAAAAATGGCTCCGACGATTTTTTTTAAACTTTAAACATCAACCACACATACAAAGAGCTACAACTTTTATTAGAAACATTTCTCCGGGAAAATGCATTGAAGGGCACTTTTGGGAGAGGGGTGGGGTTAGGTTTCCATCTAAAGTGCTATTTCAGTTTATTAGACAATTCTGCCATCTAAATAATGTTAATTAGAATTAAATATGTTGTTGAAATTCTGAGTTTGAAAAAATCGGATAACCGGAAGTGCGTTTACTTTACCACTTTACTAAATGATTTATTCACTTTTTCGCAATTTTCTCAAAAATGGCTTTGACGATTTTTTTTGAAACTTCGTATATAAACTAAACATGCAAAGATCTACAACTTTTATCTAAAACATTTCTCTGGGAAATTTCTTTTATGAGCACTTTTAGGGGAGGGGGGGTTAGATTTTCATCAAAGTGGTATCCTAGTTCATTATACAATTATTCTATCATCCAAACATAATTAGTTAGAAATAAATAGATGGCTGAAATTCCGAGTTTCAAGAAAATTAGTAAACCGGAAGTGCGCTTTTACTGACTAGTTTTTTTTCAGTTTTCGACGAATTTCATTAAATTTGGTACACAAACTATAAATTTGTCAATTATAATTTTGAGAACTGGAGTAAAGGAAAGTTGTGTGAGTGTTTCACACCAGATTTTTATATTAGCTTATCAAAATCATGTCAGTAATTTCAGTTATTATCATCCCAGTATTACTAGTTGTGAACAAGATTTTGTAAAAAAAAAAATAGAAAAAAAAAATTGTTCTTATAATAAATTCAAGTGTCTTCATTATCATTTCATACTTCACCAATCAATTTTCAAAAATGTCAAAAAAAAAAATTAAGCATAATGCAACTATCTTTATGATAGATACTGTTTTGAGTTTTTTTTTTTTTGTTTTACGGTAATCAAATCACTCTGACTCCAGGAAAAATATAACAAAATTTTAGAAAATTCTTAGAAGACAATACTAAAACCTTATTATAAAATTGATTAATAAAAAGATTATTTATTCTCAGTTACCAGCATTCCTTATACTATCTTCACACCATTGATATGTTTGATTTGCACCATTTACACAATGTTGGTAAGTAAGATTTTTCTTATTAGCTTTTCTTTTTTTTAATATAAAGCCATAAAATTCAATTACTTACTAGAATTCTTTAATTCAAGAATTTTATAATTTTTGGATTTTTTCCCTATTTTTGTGAGCATAATAAATTATTTTATCAAAAATTATTACGTTAAATAATAATTCTTCTGTTTCGTTTTCATTAGGGTGGACTACGTGGTGTCATTTGGACAGATTTTTTACAAACAGTTTTCATGTTCATCTCACTTATTATAGTGATCATCGTGGGCATACAGAAGTTTGATAATGGAGTTTCAGATGTATTTTCTATATCAGTTAAAGGAGGCAGAATGGATTTTTTGAGGCAAGTTACTCACCGAAATGTTTAGTTCTAAAAATTACTTATTTTTGCACAATTGTATGCACTTTTCTCTCGCTTAATCCATTTTTGAACCAATTTATTACTTGCTCTGAATAACTTGAACAATTTTCATATCAAAATAAACTTTTTTGGGCTCAAATATTTCGTAATTTTGAATATTTTGAACCATACAAAAGTATTATAATTAACTATTTATTACATTTTTCACCTCATATTGAACCACATTTTAGTCAAATACATCCTTTCCTGAATCAGTAAATAATGGCATCGCACATGTTGAACCAAAATTCTGTAAATTATTTTCACTTTGAAAAAAGTATGATTATTTTTTTTTTTTTTCAATTTATGTTGAAGCACTTTTCAAACAAATTTATCCTTTTTTTTTTAACCAATTAAATATTTCATTTTAAACCATATTAAGTCAAATTAATCGTCGTTTGAACCAATTATTGCGTTTTATTACCTCATTTTGAACATTTCGAACCACAAGTAGGTTTTCTATTAAATTTCTATGAACCTATTTATTGCTTTTTATTATAACATTTTACACATTTTTGAACCATAATTAAGCCCTATTGATCCTCTATTGTATTGATTTTATGACTTTTTTCATCTAATCCTGAACAATATGAACTAACTTTCATTGAAATTAATCCTTTTTTTTTTAACATCTATAACTTTATTTTTAGCCATTTTCTATCAAAATGATCCTCTTCTGAACCTCATTTTGTGTCACAAATAAATATACTTAACCACCATACATTTTGAACCTATTATATTGCCTTTATTACATCCTTTTAAAAGCAATCTATAACCTCATTTTGGGCATTTTTGAACTATCTTTCAAACAATTCTTGACTTCATTTGATCAGCAGAAATATGTAGTGCATTTGTTAGAAATAAGTTTTAAATTGAATGGAAAAAGGGTTTCAATTCGGTTGGAAAAAGGTTTAATTGGACTGAATAATGATATATATTCAATTGAAGTCAAAATTTTCATTACTTTGAGGATCATTTTTTTCTTTCTTAATCAATAGAGATTGACATTTCTGCAAGCCATAGCCATCAATTATTTCTCTCCCAATTTACTAAGTTTGTATTACAGTAATCGTACTAGCCAAACAGAAGCTTGAAATTTCAGATTTATTTTTTATATCCATTAGATTAAATTTTTTCCGAGTTATATTCCACATTAAAAATCATATACAATTTGTCATTTATTTTAACTTCTTTTACCAGTTAGGATTTGTCCAGATATTTTTGGGTTTGTTTCGTTTAGAAATCACCATACGAAACCGTCAATTATGTTTCATTAAAATGCTTTATGAATATTTTCCATTTTTCACGATTTTCTTGGAAACGGTAATGTGGTTCTCTAGACTTTATACTGGTATCTACAAACGCACATACTTAACCTTCACTCTATTATTTTATTATAATAGACGGTTCAAGCACATTTATATGTGCATTATTGGTGGCAATACATATTAAATGAACATTCCAAACAAAACAAACAAACAAAATAAAGAAATCAAAAAGGACTTATCATTAGTTTATTTTAATTTCAGCAAGATGCCTTAAGATAATATAAGAATTTTTAAACTTATTATTTATTAATAATTATTCTAATTTCTAAAATTCTCTGCCCTTAAAAATCTGCCACCCTTCAAATGGTGCATCCTAGGGGTCTCGGCAGACCTACCGCACAGTATGCAATAAGGGGATAAAAAAGAAAATCTAGGCATAACCATCAATAAATATTATTACTTATTAATTCTAAATAATTACTGTTTTATTCTGTACCAGTTTCGACTTGAATCCCTTCGTGAGGAATACACCATGGACAGAATACATAACAGCTATTGTAACACATACTCTTATTGCTGGAACTAATCCAGGCATGATGCAACGATATTTATCTTTGCCATCTTTCTCAAAAGCTAAAAAGTATGTAAATTCACCGCCATAAGAAACCGTCATATTGCAAGCCAAATTAAAAATAATAATTTATTACTTTTTTTTTCAGCGTTACAGTAATAAGTGGTATTGTTACTTTTATAATTATGTCATTGTTAATATTTTTGGGTTGGCTGATCTACGCTTATTACCATGACTGTGATCCAAGTATGAGCCAGGTAATTAACAGTAGATTTTATGTAAAGAAAAATCAAAACAAGAAAGATCAAGTAATTTAAGAACTTATTTTTTATTTTTCTATAGGCTTTAAGAGATAGAAATCAGCTTGTTATATATTATGTAAGCGATGTCTTTAAAGATGTGCCTGGTTTAACTGGATTGTTTCTAGCTGGAATACTTTCTGCTGTATTGAGGTAATGATATTTAATTATATTGATGATACTATTATATTGCCTTTATTACATCCTTTTGAATCTGCTTTCAATCATATAACCTTTATTGAACCAATCTATAACCTTATTTTGGGCATTTTGAACCATGACTTGGCCTAATTAATGTTCATTTTAATCTTTGGGATATCAATTTAGAAGGACAGCATAATGGGCTCTACAAAGTAATACAGAATGGACATACTGTCTTAGTTGTATATATCAACAAGTGTTTCTCCAGGATTGTTATCCTCATATTTAGCACTAAGCAGTTTTTTTTTTTTTTTTTATCAAGATCCCGCTTTTATACAAAATTGTGGTTTGTTTAGGTTTTTTTATTTTTTATTTATTTACTTCACTGTTTTATATAACAAGTACATGACAGTGGAGTTGTTCCATATTTACAAAAAATTAAAGATAATTTAACAAACTTAATTAAAGCCATCAAAGCAATTAATTACAAAATAAAGAAAAAAGCAAAACGATTATTACTTTTCAATAACAAAAAATAGTGTAAATATTACATATAAAAAACAAAATAATACCTGAAAAATAGGCAATCTTAATTAAAAATGAATCATTGTAAATAAGTTTTCTTAAACCTTAATGAATTTATTGTAATCAAGTATAAGTTCTTAGGCTTATTTTTTTAGCAACCATGTTACTGATTTTATAAATGAAACACTGTCTTTAATATTTTCTAATTCTGGCAAAAAGTATGTTCTATGAAAATTAAAAAGTGGACATTTAACAAAAAATTGAAAACAATCAGCCAGTTCACCATTTCTACAATACTGACATTCCTCAGGATGATGCAGCAGATATGAATTATTATTATTTGTAAATTTTGAAATATATTTTCCAGATAGCCTAAAGTGGGCAATAAAACGTTTCAGATAAAAGTCCATAATTTACATAATTTTGTATGGCACAATCAGCTTTAAAAAAATCTAAGTAGAAGAGATTATATCTAAATGCAAATAATTTATCAAAATCTAGATTTTTAAGTAGGCCCGATGATTAGATAACACTAAGGGAATGCTTTTTCTAAGCTCTTTAGGTGTTTCTATATTTAAATATTAAATTAGGTTTGTTTTAATATTAAAATATATAATAATGGACTACAAATCCACGATGAGGCGAACATGTTTTTTTTTTTAAAAAAAAACATTTTTACGAAAGAATTGATTTTAAGGAGTTTCGGTACTTGTGATTTGAAATTCAATCTTGATCAATGTGGACGCTACACTAACTTTACATTTAATGTTAGGACAAATGAGTAAAGTTTTGAAGTATAAATAAAATTTGTCATTTTATACATCATTATATAAGTAGTAAGAGAAAGTTGTGGGTCACGCCAGATTCTTTCGGTAAATTACACTTAAGTTCCTTTACTCGAATATTGTGTAATTAATGAGCATGGAGAAATAGCAACTGGGTCTTTGTTTCTTTATCCAAGGATTGATCATGGTATTGAAAGGAAGTACTAGATTCCTGGCCCAAAGAGAGATTCAAATGAGGGAAAATAATGAAATAAGATTATAGATGAGTGAAATGAAATAGTTAGTTTGAGTGAAAAAAAAAAGAAGCTGTGAAAAATGCAGAAACTGAAAAATATTAGTCAATTGACATTCATAGAACATTGCAGTCACTATTAACAATAACAAAATTTAATTAATTTTGATCTTTAAATCTTACCAGGCTTTGCAATTATCAATTTTTGCCTTTACAGTTCAATGTCAACAATTATGAATGTATTTTCTGGAACAATTTTTGAAGATCTGGTGAAGCCGTTATTACCTTGGAAATTAACTGATGCCCAGAGTAGTTTATGTATTAAATGTATTGTAGTTGTTTTTGGCATTATTATTTCCTTCGGCATCTTTGGCTTGGACGCGACAGGAGGACTATATCAGGTATGGCAAAATTTTTTTTTCTATTTTTCTAGCATATATTTATTTTGTAAATAAATAAAATTTAATTTAACTGGACATTTTTCTAAATATTATGTAATATTTGCAGCTGTTCAGAACTATGACTAGCTTAACAGGTGGTTTAATAGTTTTCATCTTTTCATTTGGTATCTTCTTCCGTAAAGGTAATACTAAGGTAAGTTATTCTTCATTTGGTAGTTTTAATCATGTTTTGTGTTAGTATTTTATTTATTCCTGCTTCGGTAAAGTATAACTACAATTTTGTGCAACTTATCATGAAGTTATTATACATTCATTTCAGAAATCCTCATTCAGATGCACGATTGATATATTCCTGAAACCTAAATAATTCATTTTTTTTTTTTTGTGATTATAAAACAATAAGCAATAAACAACAACCAAAATTAAAGTACATCAATTCCTTTTTGAATTGTATATTGTCTTTTTTCATTAGAAGAAATTTTTTGAACTGGGGATATTTTCGTTACTTGGTATTTGAAAAAGAAATAAATAAAACCCAAAAGTAGTTATGTTAATTTTTCTTAGTTTTAAAGATATTTGATTTCAGATCGCATGACAAGATTTCGATATTCGGAACTTCACTTATGTTAAAAAAAAACAATTGGATATTGGATTGGTGACAGAAGATCTTAAATTCTACCAAATTAGCCACACAGATCCCTAATCATTTCCAAATATCTCGAAATATTGAACTTTTTTTTTAATGTTTTTTGCATTTTATTTATTGCATTAGTTCACATCACTTTTTATTTACATGCATTTGTGGCAACTGTGTGACACAAAATAATTAATTAAAATTAATTAAATCTTTAAAGCTCCCGTGGTGAACCGGCTTCGCTTATTTTTGTTTACTTTAAGTAATAATTTTTTAATGATTTTCTGCTTTGCTTAGTTCTTAAATCGGATAAAATCTTAAAAAAAAATATTTATTATTTTATAAACAAACTACTCTTTTGTAAACGTAGTAAATTTCTTAAATAAATAAATAAACCTCACGGATACCTATCGAAAACCTTTACTTAAATAACCTTCGTTGAGTATTATGGGCTATATAAGATCTATGACTCGCCCAGGCTAGGCGCGGAACCGACTGGCCATAAAGATACAGTTGGCCTCCTCACTGGTCATTGTAGACTTAATAAGCACATGCACCTGGCAATGGATGGTCCGGGTAGGTTTTATCAGGAAAAAGAGGAAACAGCACTGCACGTTTTGTGTCAGTGCGAGAGGCTCGTATGGCTGAGGTTTCGCCTCTTTGGAGAGGAGAAGCTGACGCTTGCAAGCCTCACTCAAGGGCCTTTCTCGGGATTAAGTCTAATAAAGCAGACAGGACTTGAGAAGGTGCTCTGATTAGAGGTGCACTTAACCAACCACTTAGTAGCCTCTCCGGACTCCAAAGTTCAGATAAGAGACAGGACCGGAGAGGGGACTCCAACTTGCCGCAATAGACTCTTAGGGGTCGCGGTAGCGAAGGCTGGAGAGCTAATTCTCCATAGAATCTAATCTAAGATATCTGTATGTGCACAAAGAAGAAGATTACAATACATGTTAATTCCTTATCAATTGTATATATTTTTTAAACCAAAATATTTAATTGAACAATATTATGGGAAAGAATCGTAAAATACAAAGAATAGCCCAATATAGGAAAGCTTAACGTTTTAGTGAACCCATAACAAAAAAAAATGAATTTTTTCCGAAAAATGTTATTTACAGAAAGTTGATATATTTGTATGTTGAATTTCCAAATTTAAATGAAATCATTGAGGTTATTTTTGAGAAAATTTGAGGAAACCGAAAAATCCCTTCGGTAAATTAGTTGATCGCTTTTGAGTAAAACCGCATAATTGGATCTCCTGATTGCATCTAATCAAGCTTGAATTCTCTGCTTTTTCCTATTTTTAGTTATTCAACTAGACATAAAGACACAATTTCTAAGTACATTTTTTCGTGCTTAGAGACCCTCAAAATATGTATTTTCGGTGAATACTCATTTCCAACATCTGACACGATTTTCTCTTGCAGCAGTAAGAAAATGTAAACAAAGAATGGAAATATTTTTATTATTTATTTACTATGGAATATTTTCTTCCATAGTAACAACAGTAAATTACTTATTTTTAATTTGGCACTATTAAAGACAAAATTATTACAAACTAATGCATGTAATAAACAATCTTAACAGAAATGTGAACACGCTAAAGCGAAATTTGTAGGTTTTTATGACATACATAATTATATTTTTTTTAGGGTGCCATCGCAGGGGCTCTAGCAGGCTTAATAACGACCCTTTGGATAGGAATAGGAAGTCTAGCGGCTATTTCTTCAGGTAGAATTCAGTACTCTACAAAGATCTTAAGTGTGGAAGGATGTCCAGGAAATCTAACCGAGATGCTGGGACTCAAGTATGTTAGTTTTGTGTTGTCTTAATATGGTACTAAAAATCTATGAAACTTTTATTATTTGTACAGATAGGACATAAAATCTTCAAATCCATCGCACTCACGATATTTATTTTTGAAAAATAAAACGATAGACTTCTAAAGCAGCCTTTACTCTCTTGTAGTCAGTAAACAACTGGTAAGGCTTGAGACTGATTCGGACACCGATTTGGGCCCATATTTATACAAAAATCGTTGAAGGTTTGGACGGAGCTTGTTGTTTAATCTGGTAGCGCTGACGTTGCTTAGGGCATATCAGATAAGATTAGACTGAACCCAACGAATTGCACTACTTGAAAAATTTCAATTTTTGGAGAAGAAAATTTATGGTTCACGTATTCAAAAGCTTTGGAGAAATCACATTGGAGTTATATAATTTGGAGTTAGATGGTTAGCTTTTTGTGGCCGATGGCCTGCTTGATGTCGTGGGTCACTTTAATTAAAGCTGACTTATGCTACGCCTTGATCTAAAACCAGATTGAAGCGGATAGAATAGATTATTGTCTTCTAAATAAGAAGATATCTCTGAAAGTACGCAATTTTCTCTAAAGGATTAATTAACTTTATAAAATAGTAATCAGCCTAAAGTCAGACACAGACTGAAGATTAGATACTTTTAGTAAAGGATGAATCAAGGCAGTTTTCCACTCGGAAGGAGCAAAAAAATTTTGATGAGAAAAATTATACAAATTTTTTATCATAGATGACAATGTATGGAAAACATAATTTAATAAATTTAATGAAAAAATTATCAGACCAACCGCCCCAGATTTAGATAAGATATACCGAGAGGACGAGAAACAAAATTTGAGTTCGATTCCTCCCCAAAAAAATTCAGAATAGTTACTGATCTCTTATTTCAACAAGAGAATTCCTTCAGAATAAAGCATTTTTCTTTTGAATTACGAGCCTTCTCTTAATCATTTGGTAATACTAATTTCTGGATACCAAAGATTGAACTCTTAAACTCCACATAAACAAACTGAGATTTAAATCTGACGAGGCACGGTCGCAATCTATTGCGTTCCCGCATAAAAGCACCATTTCCAACGACAACCAAGACAGGAGAGCAGGAGGACGTTTAATCTTTAACTTTTTCAATGGCGCATGTTTATCCAGTAAAGTACTTAAACTTCATTAAAATAGGCAAGTTTCAAACCTAAAGAATCAGCAATAAACAAAGGATTCCAATCAACAGATTCGGAATCAGTATTATCAATAGAGCGGTATGAGGAGGTAATGCAGGGAATTTGAAAGTTGTAGGAAAGGCTAATGAGAACATGAGCAGACTGAAATGGAACTTGACTTGTCTAGATGTTAAGATTTTACTGTTGTTGTGGTGGTTGGTTTACGAGTGTGTAAACTAAATTTCTCTGTGCAAGTCTGTGTTGTCACACTGTCTGAAAAACGCATCCTGAAGATGGGCGAACGCCCGAAACCGGTCGATGACCACAAAATGAAGCAGGCTACCACGGAAAATGTCTCTGTTGATTTTACTGTTGTCATCTACTATGTAAATCTAACCAAGAAGTAAGTCTGGAAGTTTCACGTGGGCAGAGCATTTAGGTAGATTGTGCTGGGGTTTATTTAGGGAAACAAGGTATAAGGAGAATCATTGCAGCTGTTAATTGGGGTAAAATCGGAGCTGGGCAATTCTGTGGAACTAGGAGTATTACAAACGGAATTGCTGTATTGTTATAAATAGAAGAGTCAAATTTAGTGTCTTAGTTTATATAATTTGGTAATCGCGGAATAACTCTGTAATGTTAGGATTATATTATGAACAGAATTATTATATTAATACAATTAGAATATTTGGAGATAGTTTCATAAGATATATTGTTCGGGAATTGCTGAGGTAACTCTGTAAAGTTAGGATTGTGTGATAACCTCAATTATGTTTTGGGGCAAGTAGGACAATTGAACTTAATTCGTAACTCATAATATGGGAATCTCTGAAGAGCTAGGGTTATATGATAGACAGAATTATTATACTGGTGTGATTACAATTTGGAATATAGTCTCTGGGAATTTATACAAGTAATTAGTTGGGATGAAATATGTGTACTTGGGGACTGTAACTGTAATGTCGTTGAATATATTTTTGTACTTATAGTTGTAAATATAACACTTGTGATTCGTAATTTTGTCCTTGAGGGCTGGGGGTCAGTCCCCTGTTGGCCAGCCTTTACAAAACCAACAAATAAGATTTTTTATCTGACTTCAGATAGAAAAAATAGAATAGAA
>JAAEAF010006997.1:42021-65425 GCA_011037195.1 Triatoma infestans
TTTGGTCTACCAAACTACCGACCCATAAGTAACCATGGGTCTGATGATCCTGGTGTAGATCCATAGTGACAAACTTGGGCGCAAGCCCCAGTTTCTCCCACAAAGCCGTCTGCACCTATTAAATGACGCATCGGCTCTGTGAGAAATTTTGTCAATGTGTTGATTCCAAGTGAGTCTTCGGTCGAAAGTAACACCAAGGTACTTAGCCTCCGTCGCAAATTGAATCGGGGTGTGCCCAAGTAATAGAGGCCTAAGGCCTTCCAACTTGTGGCGCAATGTGAAAGGAACTATTATGGCTTTGTTGGGGTTTATGGACAGGTCCTCCTCCCTACACCAGTTCCTAACCAGGTTTAGAGCTGCTTGAACCCGCTCTGCAATCGTAGTAGGGTATTTGCCTCTTACCACGATCGCCAAATCGCCTGCGTAGCCTACTCAGTCAAAGCCATCCGCAGATAGTTGGTGGAGGAGGTCATCAACGACCGGAGTCCACATCAGAGAGGACTCTCCCTACTTTTACCCTAAGGGTGGTCTGACCTATTGTCGAAATGTTAATTCGATTACTTAGGCCAGACTCCATCCAGCCGCATAACGCTGCTGGTACTCCTCTTTTATGGAGAGATTTGATGACCGAGGTGCGCGGGACATTATTGAATGTGCCCTCAATGTTCAAGAAGGTGGCTACCGCAATTTCCTTATCCTCCAAGGATTTTGATAGCAGCCTGTTAGATCATCCAGTGCGGCCTCAGCCGACCTGCCTGGTTGATAAGCGTATTGGCAGGCACTAGGGGGTTTACACACAAGACCTCATCCCTAATATATCTGTCCACCAATCTTTCCAGAGCTTTGCTTAGGAAAGAGGATAGGCTAATCGGTCTATACCAGCCTGGCGTAAGGTCAGACACTCTTCCCACCTTGGGGAGGTAGAGCACCTTGACATCACGCCACCGTACCGGCGTATATCTTCGGGCTATACATGCCCTAAAGATTCTACACAGGTATGGTAAAAGAATATCTAGTCCTTTTTGTAAAAGGACCGGGTAAATCCATCCGTCCCAGGAGATTTGAAAGGTAGGGATTTGTTGATGGCCCACCTGACTTTGCTTGGCCTTGTTATGAGAGTGGCGAGTTTCCAGTCCTCTGGGGATGGTGTAATGAGCTTTTCTCCAGGGATCCCCGCCACCTCTGGGCCTGCAAGTCGGATGAGCCTGGAAAGTGCGTCTCCGCGAGGAGCTCTAAGCTTTCCTCTTCGGAGACAGTGAAGGTTTCCTCCCTCTTTCCGAAGAACCCCACTTCCTTCGCAGTACCGTCTTTGGCCAACGCTCTGTGGATTCTGGCACACGAGGGGGAATCCTCAATTTCCTCGCAGAACCGCCTCCACGAACGTCTTTTGGCCTTCCTAATTTCTTTATTGTACTGCGTGAGGGCATTCCGATAGACGGTCCAGTTCTGGGTAACTTTGGCCCTGTTGAACAGTTTCCTCACCTCGGCCCTCAATTTCTCAAGGTAATTGTTCCACCAGACCGTCTTTCCTCTCTGTGGTGTTGACCTTACCGGACGTTTTCTTGGAAGGCCGTGGCTATCGCCTTCTGCACCTCCTCTACCGTCCGCTCAAGACCCTCCATCCCTCTCCCGTCAGAGATTCCCTGTGCTACTCTATTCTTAAGGGAATCCACAAATCCTTCCCAGCCGGTCTCCCGAGGGTTCCGGAATGTTATCTGTTGCAACGGGGGGGGGTGTCGATAGTGAACCTGATGTGCCTGTGGTCGGAGCAAGATGGTTCCGAAGACACATGCCAGTTCGTGATGTCATCACTCAGCCTATGGGTCAGGGGTGGTCAGGGTCAAATCCAACACCTCTCTCCAGGCGGGAGAGACTTTTAACAAAAGTGGGTTCCTTACCTAAATTAGATATCAGTAACCCTTTACCATAGATAAAATCCTCAGGGACTTACCTCTGCTGTTGCAGTTGCTGCTCCCCCATGCTGAGTGGTGTGCGTTGGCATCACATCCCACGAAGAGCGGGAGATTCTTCGCCTTACAGTAGTCGACGATGTCTCCCAGCAGCTCCGGCGGGCAGGACTGGTCCTCACCGGGGAAGTAGGCGGAGCAGGCCACCAGCCTCCTGATTCCACAGAGCCCTTACTACTGTATACTTAACACGTTACCTTGGAATGGGAAAGTGCCTCTGACTTCCTCGGCCACGAGCCACGGCTCCTGCACCAGAGCGATATGTAATCGCTCCGATTCAAACCTTCTGCACAAGACCGCCGAAGTGGCCTTGGCGTGATGGAGGTTGATTTGCAGGACCCGTAGCCCCATCCTAAGATGTAGTAGGCGGTCGGGAAGGCGAGCTAGGCTCGTCCCCCCGCCGCACTTCGGCATCCGCTGGCGCCAGACACCGCTGAGGGTTTGAGGCCTCAACAGCGGGCTGACCCCGGCTCCGCCCAGGGACATGCCCTCCCCCCTGTCGGTTTTATTGCCTCTCTTTTTGCCTGCCTTACGGCCGGCTGAGGGCTTGGGTGCGCGAGCCTCCGTTGTCGGAACATCCGCCGCGGAGGCCCGCGCCAGCTTAGACGTGGAGGGAGCCCCAACTCCTTCCTCATCGCCTAGTTTATCCTTGGTCCGGAACTTCAGCCTACCGAACCCGCAGAATGGAGCCGTATCTAGACTTCTCAGGATTTCCAGGGACTCCTTTCCCATGGAGAGCTGACCCTTGCTCTCCGGAACGCACCCCCCATGACCGTCCACAAGCCGGGGTTGAGACCCTGGTTGCCAAACCTCAAGAGGCTGACAACCCTCTCTGCCTTCACTGGCTCGCCATCTTCATGGGGCACAAAAACCTAGCACGTCACCATGAAGCAGGAGGCCAACGGGGGGTTGATCGTTGACCCGCCAGAGCCCTCCTTGGTTGATCGGAGAAACCCAGGTGCCACGTTGCCCGGCCCCCACGATGTGGGCGTTAGGGTTGGCTCGCTGCTCCACTGGAATCGCCGAGGTTTTCCACCAGTGAAACAACATTTGGGGCCATCTGACTTCAAAGTCTGCATTATTTTTATGAAAAAAAAATTTGAAAAATCCTAATAAGTTTTGAAGTCGGTTAATGAAATATTATATTATTTAACATTTGCTTCATCATGTTTATTTCAATTGTATATTTATTATTTTATATTCTCTAATGTCTAAAAAAATCTGTTACTGGAGACTGATTATACAACAAATTATTGCTTTCTATATGTAATCACTTTATTATTATTTAATTCTGTTTCAGTTCTACCACCTCTGGAAGCTCCGACTACAATACTCCTGTTATATTTGCAGATGACGTTCTATATATTTATAGAATATCCTTTAACCTGATAGCACCATTGGGACTCACTGTTAGCGTTGTAGTTGCATTTCTTGTAAGCCTCATCACTTCTAATGATAGAGCGGTAGAAGAAAACTTGCTGATACCACAAATCCGAAAAAATCACAAAAACCGCACTCCAAACTGTAACTATGTTCAGTGTCAAGAAATGATCCTTACAAACACTGAATGACACTATTCTTCAGATTTTTATAAATTGCAGGATCATTTAATGTTGTTCATTTATAAATATTGCTAATTTTTGTGTATTTTTAATAAAACATTACTATTTGAATAGGTAGGTTTTTTTATATAACAAGCCTACGACTTCCCAATATATATGTCTTTTATTTATTTTTAGCTTATAAAGATATAGAATTTTGTAGCAAAGAGTTGCTCTTACTTATCAATAATTGACTAAACCATAACATTCACACTAGTAATAATTATCAGTCTGGCTGTTGGCAACAAGCACGAGGCCAAGGAAGAAAAAAAAAAAAAAAAATTATCAGTGCTCTATCTATGTGAGTAAATTTGCATGTGAACCCCCTGAAAGAAATCTTTAATTACAATATTTATTTAATATGTGGATGGGTCCGCAAAGCTGGCTAACATCTGGGTTGCCATCGGTATTTTAACGTCGTAGCATGCATATTTATATGATACCAGACAAGTGATAAAGTACCTGACAATATTTATTCTTAATGTGAAATGTTTCTCTTAGTTCACTGTATGTTTCCTTAGTAGGTTAAGGTTAAATTCCTGTTTTTCAACTCTGACATCAGAGCCGTTATTATACCCTAATCGCACGAGAGTCTACACGTGATGTGCATAATTTAGTGAAGAGTCGTAAGATGGTGAGATAAATAATTGTGAATTTAGTAAATTAGTGGGGGAAATTGTTTCTTATTTATCTCTAAAGCGGTGCACAATTATTGTGAACCCTGCTGGTATGCCATTAGCTGTCTGGTTAAATATTTTTAGTTTGAAGAAAAATACTTTTTCAAAGTAAGCAAGTGAATTCCGCTAAGTTATGAAATATTTCTACTTATAAAAGTTATATTTTAGAACCTTTTACTAGAAATCTATCTATCTTCTTGAATTTGCTCCCGACACCTCACATGAAATCCAGACTTAAACGAGTGGTACTATTTCAGTGTTACAAAATGTTGATGCGATTACTCAACAAAGGAAGGAAGGTCTAATTTAACTCTTACCAAAATAGCTAATTTACAAAGTAATACTTAAACCTATTTGGACATACAGTGCAGAACAGCGGGGTTCAACGAAACGATCTAATTGTCATAGTCGTATCCAAATACTGCGTATCCAAAATTTTCCTTAAATCGTTCAGCTCCTTTCTTTGTTCATAACCATAAAAATTAAATATTCCGTATGTCCGTGGAGAAATCTTATTCCGATACAACATATTTCATAACGGTTTATTCTCTTATGTCAAGGCTCTTTCCTACCTGTGAATATGAATCCTACCCTAATCCTATTAACTCTTCTACAATATTAAAACCTTAATTGTAAAATGTCACCAGAATGACTTCTCCACTCTAAGTTTCGTTTATTTATCCACAATTATAAAATTTATTACTTATTGTATTCTTGTAACAAGTGTAAATATCAACTTAAAAAAAAATATATCAAATAATATATTATAATCTGAAATTAATTTTATCCGGCTGTGTCCAGCATAAAATATTAAGTATATTGTACATTTCCTAGTAAGTGCTATAATCTAGCGGCGCTTTTTGAAAAATGGATTTACTTTTTTTATTCACAATTACTTGAAGAAAAATACTTTTTCAGAGAAAGTTCTAATTTTTGTGATAATATATATGAAATTTGAATAATAATAAAAATTATATTGATTTTTTATATTAATCATATTGATTAAAGTAATAAAATATCCCTATAAATTTGATTATAAGAAGAAACATTTGGAGAATATTTAATCTAACTTTATCATTTTGTATGGACTGTCTTTAGTTTAGCTATTTATTTAGTCTTTTTTATTCTATTTCACTTTTTCTTTTTACAAATTATTTAAATGCCATCTTAAACGGCTAGTTCTGCTCAACTATAGCAGATCGACCTAAAAGTGTGAGAAGAGAGGCTAAACTTTTAGAGAAAATAGAGAAAAAAAAGGTTTTTAAATATTATGGCTTAGTCTTCAACTTCCTCTCTTCAGATCAGTTATCTTTCGTTCAATTGATAATTGATTGGAAAAACATAGATTCCAAAAATCTAATTCTAAAAAAAGTATCTAAAACACAAAGTCAACATCACTTGTTTCCAAAGTTCGAAGGGCGATGGCGCTTAAAAAAGGAAAAGTTTATCGTTAAAAAATTCATCGATAATAAAGGTCTGACTATAATATCTCAGATAACCCTAAACTCCATCTCCCATAAGCAATCCCATGAGAGTATTGCCTTCAGGAATATGCGAGAACTAGTATTGACAAAACGGAGATACCTTTGATAATCAACGGGAAATTAATTCAATAATATTAATTATAAATTTTCAATAATTCTGGCATTAACCATGAGTGCTACTTTATTGATTTTTTTCCTCAGTTTTTCTCGATTTTCTTCAAACATAAATATTTGAGACATCTTTCCGGGAAAATTTGTTTTTGGATGATTTATGGGAACAATAACGTTAAACTCCCCTCTAAAGTGCACTCCAACATAATGTATGGTTCTGCCACCTATATAATATTAATATACGATAGAAGCAGTGCTAGACTTGTAAATTTGAAGAAAATCGGAAGTAAATCTTTACAAAATAGGTTTTTAAGTATTTAGTGGAAGTAGGTTTATGTTCGTGAATCCTCTCTTTAAACTTCCTGCCTGTCCAAGCTATGCTGCCCCACAAGGACCTATGCACTTGGTCCTTGAACTCTTTTGACTTGGACCTTAACTCTTTTGAAACCTTTTTTTTTTATGATTACCATTATCTAAGATTCTTACGATGTTGTGACACACTTATATTCTATATTAATTTTATCCGTTTTTGCAATTTTTGTGCATAGGGAATCTATGGAAGAATTGTGGTAAAAAAGACTTATTCAAAGTGATAGTGTTTCAAAATGTTGTTCTTGTTATCCGGTGATGGACGGTGAGTCTGTAACGGGAGAGCACTGAGGAACGAGAGGTTGTTGTTGTTGATGGTCACAGCTGTCTGTAACGAGAGAACAGTGTCCGGATGACAACAGTGCACTGAGAAGATTTTAAAAAAAAATAATAATAATCAGTGTGGCAGCTGGTCCATTCGTAGATTGGACCCTGTGAAAAAATTGTCAAATAACCGTGAATTTTACATTGTTATAAATATCCAGGAGTCATTCTGACTCCTCGTTTAATTTTTACTTTTATTTTTATTTAATTTTTTTCCTACTGGTAAAAGAAGAAGTTTTGCTATTATGTCAAATTTTCCACACATAACCGAAGTTATCACCCGCTTCCGGAGGAAGCCGGCATAATGTGATCGATTGGCCTGCACGTTTTCCGGACATGAATCCTATAGGTATAAATCATCTATGGAACATGCTCAAGAGGCGAGTTAGAGATCGTAATCAGCTTTCAACTGCTTTGCAACAGCTCCAGATAGCCCTACAGGGAAAATGGGATGCCGTTCGACAAGAGACCATTCAAAACCTGATTGCATCGATTCTCTGCCGAATTTCCCGAGGAGGCAATACCAACTACTACTAGGAGGTGAGAAGAAATAAAAAAGTTATTAAAATTTTGTAAAAAAGATTTTTAGTTTTTTCGTTTTTGTTCTCATTTTTTTCATCAATCCAAATCAAGAGTTAGTGTAACAAGATAACACTACAAGATATTATTTAGTTAGCGAATTAAAAATAGATTGCTGCAATAAACGTTATTTTGTAATAAGATACCTTACAGATAATTTCCTAATTTAGAAAAGAAATCTTTATTATTTTCAAGAGCTAATTAATGCATCAGAGACATTTTCCGTGGTAGCCTGCTTCATTTTGGGTCATCGACCGGTTTCGGGCGTTCGCCCATCTTCAGGATGCGTTTTGTAGACAGTGTGACAACACAGACTCGCACAGAGCAAACTTAGTTTCACACTAACACTCGAGTGACTCAGAGCAAACTTAGTTTCACACTAACACTCAATTTAACCTCAAAAATATATAATATTAAATCCAATATTTATTTCAACAATGTCTTAGTCGGAAGGTTACACCTAAATAAATACGCTACCATCAACATAAAAACTAACACACCCGCAGCACGAAAAACAATTATCCAAGCACAGAAAATCTGGATTAAAAACGAGAGTGTTAGTGTGAAACTAAGTTTGCTCTGTGCGATTCTGTGTTGTCACGTCACACTGTCTAAAAAACGCATCCTGAAGATGGGCGAACGCCCGAAACCGGTCGATGACCACAAAATGAAGCAGGCTACCACGGAAAATGTCTCTGATGCTTTCCAGCTCTGCGGAACCAACCACCACAACAAACTAATTAATGTTTTATTTTATCATTTATAAGCGCTATTAAGAGCGTATAAAATGGAGCGAAGGCACAAATTAAGTTGGGAACCGATATTTCCCCTTAGTTTTTCCTATTACAAAAGCCTGAACCAAGGGTGTTGCCTTTCTCCTCTCCTTTTTAATTACCTTCATTGAACAGGCTTTAAGAGACTGGTAGAGAAAGTGCCATGGAATGGGGATGGAAATAAATGAAGATAGTTGCCTCTACAACCTACAGATTGCGGATGACCAAATTGTGATCGCATCAGATCCAGAGGATCTCAGTTACATGATGCGTAAATTTATTGCGCTTGGGGTCTAGAAGTCAACAGAGACAAAACAGAATTCACGGCTTTCAACAGTGGGGTAGACATCCTTCCTATTAATGAGGACTGCAATTTAGTACGCAGTTCAGAGTGTAAATAACTCGGGGTATTAATTTCTCAAGAAGGTTCTTCTGACAAGAACATCCAGATGAGAATAAATCAAGGAAGAAAAGTACTAGGCGTATTGAACTCTGTACTATGAAAAAAAAAATGTTCGCTCCTCTACTAAAAAAAAATGTACAGCTCTTTCCTTTTGGGTACAATCCTTTATTGTAGCCTGCGAAACTTGGACAATAAAAGAAAAAATGGCTCGGAAGCTCTAAGTTCTAGAAATGGATTTTTGGAGGAGAAGCTGCGGCGTTTCGCGTTTGCAGCGAATTCCAGATGTCCAAATAAGAGATCGCGAACATGCAGAAAAAATCTATTATTTTCAATCGAAACAAGAAGATTGCTCTGGTACGGTCATGTAAAGAGAATGGGTAATGAGCGATGACCGAGGAAAATGTTAGAATACAAGCCAAGTGGACAAAGGAAGCCAGGAAGGAACAAGAGGTGGATGGAGGACGTCCAGGAAGGAATGGCGGCACGATGGCTCCGTGAAGGTGACTAAAGTGATAGGAGATCCTCCTTACCTTTTTGTGTTCTGAGCCAGCCCTTGCCGTCACTAAGCAGTACTGCGACAGACACTTTAGACTTTGGGAGACGAGAGTTTTTTGGAGAAACATTGGGAGGACACGCAGGGGTGTCTCCAGGCTAAAAGATTTATCAAAGGGACTAAGCAGGGGGTTTCGGATTACTTCCTGTCCCTGAGCAGGTTAAGATTGAGGACTTTAGTAGGTATAGTGATTGGACACATATGGGTGGCTGGTCATTTACATAATATAAGGAGGACTCTAATCCCATATGTCCGAATTGTGATGATGGTGTAAGGGAAACGTGTATCACTATTTCGTCAGTGTCCCCATTTTGCTGGCACTAGGTTTCGGATTTTTGGGAGAGTCTCACTCTCACGGGAAAGCCTGGGAGGGCTGGAGCTAAAGGATATTTTAGGATATTGTAGACCGACCGGTAAACTGCCGGGAGAGATTAAATAGGGGATGAATTAGGGGGATAAAAGCCATATTGGCTTAGGACCCATGCCGATAGGCACCCATGATTTAATAATAATAATGGGAGTTGTTGGAAAGAAGGAATTTTGGGTACCACCATATGACTATTAGGTAGTCGAGGGTGAGAGAGAGAGGAAAAAATATTTATCTTTTTTATTTTTGTTTCCTATCAGAAAGTCTTGTTTTTATTGCAGTTTGCTATTAATAATTATTTTTAATTGAATGCACTGTACAATTATTTGTGAAGCACTGAACCCCTGTAATGTGTCCATTTACACTAAATACAGAATATATCTATTTATCTAGAATGTTTTAAGTTCCATTGTTAATTAGGTACATGTAGTACATATGAAACTTAACTATCTTTTAGCTAAAAGCCATTATAACCTATCTTAAATGATTTATCAGTTGCTTTTGTAAGGCCACGCTTCCTTTGCAGGACATAAAAATATTAGTGCGCGAAGTAAAGGATAAAGTGAAGTTAAACAACTCTAATAATTAGATTAAAAAAACCTTATATAATATGTTTTACCTATTACAACAAAATTAACAAACAAAAGAAGCATTATAATACAGCTGTAAGTATGCATTATGTTCAGAGCTTACTAAATACAACATTAATAAGAAATTTTCCTTTTAGATTTTCCTACTTGTATACAAATTCATTTAGTTTTGTCTATATACCAGTCTATTCACATTATCACCAGATGATCTTTCTTTGTAAATGTAAACCAAAATAACACCGCAAGAGGTAATAAGCGCCTCAACGGTGATCCCTTGAACAATAAAAAGTAAAATTTGCGATTTTGAGAAAAAAACTAAATAGTAATCCAGGGTCTATTAACACAGAATATGCACTACGTAAAAGAGGCTCTAAGACATCGTAGCTCGGATAAAGGTCGGTTGTGATTAATGTGGATGGTATCAGAGGTAATCTTGGAAAAGCCGGACAGAATGTCTTTCGAGAAGTGGTTGTATAATTCAGCATCTCCATATAAAAATGATAACACTGATGTAACTATTGCAGGACAGAACCGCATCAAAAACGCACAAGTCGCAAATGAATTATTATCGTTGACATTATCAAACAAAGAGAGATGACCGCATACATCCCAAAGTTCAGAATATTCTAACGGGGATTATCCGTGATATAGACATAGAGTTAAATGGAAAAGGAATATTAGCAGAAATGGTCTCTGCTATAAGACCCGGTTTGCTATCTTCAATGTAGGGTTTTTAACCACATTATAGTTTTCATCAGATGGCATATCTTGAATTTTGGAAATCTTGTCTTTCTTATCCATGACCACAGTGGCGTTGCACTTATCTGCTGGAAGAATTACAATGTCTTGAACTTTTTTCGTTAGTTCAAGGCCTGTCATTCTCCTCTGGATATATTATACTTAGGATGCTTTGCTTTTCGGAGTATCCCGACATATTTCCTCTGCCTCAGCATCATCGGATTGTCTTTTCAATTGCAAAGATAATTTTTGGTTGCTTCAGCAGCATGTTGGGTGCTACTGCAGTTTCTTGGAGTTTCTTGGGTACTCCATTAAAAACCTCTTTCCAAAACAGCTTCCTGTTCTCTGATCAACTGCTTATCCAAAAGATTTATAACTGCCCACGCTAAACGCACGGGTGGTTCCTTGCTTGTTTATGATTGTCAAAAAAAGTATATTCGGAGGAACTTCAAAACATATTATATTTCTGGCAAAAACTTGATTTCAAAAATTAAGAAAGATAATGAGATGTTTGTACGGCAATGGCCAGAGGAGTTTTTAAAGAAAAAGTATTCTTTGTTGCTTTAGTTTTCGGGTACCATTGGTGCCCTTCTTCAGGAGTTCTGTAAAAATTTATTGGAGATAATACATTATTGTACAGTATAGTAATCATGAAAAAGTGCATAGATTTATAACAAAAAAAAAATAAATAAAATTTAAATTAAAGAAATATTAACAGAAGAAATTATGAAAACAGAAGTGGCAGTAAATTAAATAAAATGATTTAACAATACGATAAAATAAGACAGATAAAGATACCTTTAGGGTAGGAGAGTAGTGAACGTTGAGACTGAAATAAAAAGAGTGTTTTTTTTTTTTAATTTAAAAAACTGTTAAAAGGTGGGAGGGATAAGAAAAATATTTTTGTGGTGAGGCGCGGCAATTTCAAATTTGGAAGAACAAATTACTGGCGAGTATCTTTTTTTAGTGTTAGAAAAATATTGTTGTAAGTTGAAGTTAATGATTTCTTTGTCTTTTTTAAAAAAATTGAATACCATATTAAGATTTGGTCAGAGTCAGTTTGTATATTCTTTGTATAGAGTCAATTTGTTTTGTACGTTCATTGTTGATCTCCGCTCAATGGCTTCTTCATTGAGCCCTAATCTTACATGTTGGTTATGAATTCGTAGGGGCGGGTGTTGGTGTAGTGGTTATGAGTATGGACTTGTAAATGGGAGGACCCTAGTTCGAGTCCCGCGCATAACTGCTAAATTTTATATTGGAAATGTGAACAGTACTAGTAGGTGCTTCCGACCCCGTCTACGACACCTAATTTGGTAGTTGGACGTTAAGCCCGCCTGAAAAAATAAGCATTACTTTACGAATTCATAAACCTGTGAATATTTACGTTAGACTTAGCTGTAAAAGCAAGTTTTATTTATTTACTTTATTTATGTTTGATAAGAGGTGAATAAAAATTTCCTTTTTTTTTTTTGTTTATCTTAGTAATTTTTGTAACATATTAATTCAAATTTTTCAGACTAACATATCTTGCAAAATGGGAAACATCGATACCATACAACTTTATTGGTTGGATTATGTCTCATTATTATTTGTGATAGGTGTATCGTTTATGATTGGTTTGTATTATGGTTTCTTCAAAAAGAATCAAAACTCCGTTATAGAGTATATGTTTGGTGGTAAAAAAATGCCAATCATACCTGTAAGCTTATCAATCATGGCAAGGTGTGTATAATTATTTTTAATATATTAATCTGAACGAATTATTGAGTTGGTTAATACTTTTTCATAAGTTATTAATATCTTGTTAATAAAAAAAAGAAAGAAGAAACTGCTTAAAACCTTCATACTACTTTCTCTTACTAAAGTCAATACAGCTATAAATTTGACAAACCTTACATTATACAGCCAGTATCTATCCAAGATAGGTAATAGTTGACGTGATTTACTTGAAGTCCAGAAGAGAGTGCCAATAAGATTGAAAGATGTTTAAAGGAAATCGTTGTAGCCGTTTTGGAGAAAAATCCGAAAATCTAAAATATCTATTTTGTAAAGTCGCACTCTTGATTAACCAATTTTCTACAAATTCGGAATACTTTTTTTTTTAAAATTTTTTTTTTTACAACCTGTACATATATATACATCATGTAAATGTGGAATTCATCATAGACTGTGATGCATTGTATCCTTTAGGGCTCAGCGCCACAACAGAGAGGCATGTTGAAAGGAGCCAACCAATGCTGGAACTCTCAGGATATTAAAGGGAGCTAGTTGTTTAGGAGGTCGCGTGGCCAACGTCGTTTCAAGCGACGTGGAGGATTGATAATGATAGGGCTTGTGCAGTGGGATTGATGAGTCTCTAGGTTATTGTGGAAATTAAGAAAGCGTGTATGGATTAACTTGTTAACGAAAGGGATACTGAGGTCTTTGTGGAGAGTTAAATTTGAGTCATAATAGGGAGCGTTGACAATATGGCGAAGGACTTTAGATTGAAAGGATTGGATTCTCTGGATGTTAGACTGTTTTGCGGAGCCCCACAGTTCAGCTCCGTAAGTCCAGATAGGTCTCAGCAATGTTTTGTATAGAGTCAGTTTGTTTCGTACGTTCATTGTTGATCTCCGTCCAAGCAGTCTTCGTAGTTGTCCATAACATTTATTTAATTCTTGTCTTTTCAGTCTCGTATGAGGGTTCCAAGTAAGTCGACTGTCTAAATACAGTCCTAGGTAGCGCACTTGTTTGGAAGTCGGTATTTCTTTATTGTTGATATGTACAGGAGGGCAAGTTTGTCTACGTAAAGTAAATTTAATCTGTTGGCATTTGTTTTCATTCAGTCTTATTTTTCATTTCTTGCACCAAGAGGAGATGAGATCAAGGTGTTCTTGGATATATGAAGAAGTTTGAGCAGGATTAGGATTTGTAGATAATTTTGCAGTATCATCTGCATAGGTTGTGATCAGGGTTTCTGGATGTGTGGGAATATCAGCAGTGAATATTGTGTACAAGACCGGGCCAAGGATGCTTCCTTGAGATACGCCGGCGTGAATGGGTTTGATGTCAGAGAACTCAATGCCGCACCTAACTCTGAAGTAGCGATCTGTCAGATAGGATTGAAGGATTTGGTAATATGGGGTAGGAAGGAATTGCTTTAGTTTATATAACAACCCTAGGTGCCATACCCTATCGAAGACCTGAGTTACGTCCAAGAAGGCACCCAGACAGAAATTTTTTTTTCTAAAGCGGAGGATATTTTGTCCACGTCTCTGAAGCATTGCTGTATGGTGGAGTGCTGGGAACGGAAACCAAATTGGTGAAAAGGAATAACATTTTGGGATTCTAGAATGGGGATAATGCGCTTAAGGAGTAGTTTTTCGAGGATCTTAGATAACACGGGCCTATAGGAGGATTTGTCACTAGGATTTACAAATTCGGAATACTAGCAACAAATTTATTGTACCTTGTATTATGTTGCTAATACAACCATTACATTGTACTGAAATTGTTTAGTCGAAAATTAACCCTACAGCACCTGGTAAAATATTTCAAATAAAAGTGATGAACATTTATACAGGTATACAAAAGTTTAAAGGAAAACGTGAAAAACTAAAAAAAAAAAAAAAATTTAATGAAGTAGTCCTTCCGGTTGATAGTTTTGGCCGGAAACTTCACTACATAGATGCGTTTGTTGCACCCAAATGGAATATCAACTTTGAACTTCATGCGATTTTTCTTGTTCGACATAAATATTTTGTTGAAATACACTCACCGGCAAAAAATTCCGGCGACTTAAGAAAATTACATTTAATAAATAATATAATATATTCGGGCAGCGGTATTATTCGCTGCTATTCAGATGGCTCTAGGCAGGAGGGTACTGGCCTGTCGGGGGCGGGAGCATGGTTTCAGGAGTTGGATAGAGGGAGTTCGGTGGCCTTGGTGGTTTGGCCACTGTTTTCCAGTCTGATGTGGTGGGCATCATTGAATGCTGCCACCTTGTGGGGGAGTGGCTAGGAGAGTTTAAGGAAGTGCGGATCTTCTCCGATAGTCAAGCCGCACTAACGAAATTAGTGGGAGAATGTAGGAGAAGGCTTAACGCTTTGGCTCGGAGGGGTAAGGTGCATCTCTATTGGATACCCGGACATGCGGGAATAGAGGGCAATGAGAGGGCGGATCGGCTGGCCAGGGAGGGATCATCATTACCATTTTGTGGTCCTGAACCAGCCTTGGCCGTTACAAAGACGTTTCGCGACAAACAGATTAGACTTTGGAAGACGAGAGCTTTGGAGAAACGCTGGGGGGACACGCAGGGGTGCCTCCAAGCTAAAAGATTTATAAAGGCAAGCAAGCAGGGAATTTCGGAGTATCTCCTGTCTCTTAGTAGGACGGGTTGAGGACCTTGGTAGGGATAGTGACTGGACACCCAAGTGTGTCACTTGTTTAACATAGGGAGGACGCGGAGTCCCATTTGTCAGAACTGTGATGACGGAGTTAGGGAAACGGTGTATCACTACTTATGTCAGTGTCCCCGTTTCGCTGGAACTAGGTTTCGTATATTTGGGAGGACACCACTCCCGCAGGATTGCCTGGGCGAGCTGGAGTTTAGGGATATCTTGGGATATTGCAGATTAACCGGCAAGTTACCGGGGGAGATTAATTAAGGGGTCACGGGGGGTATCGGGGGGATAAGAGCCACATAGGCTTAGGTCCCGCGCCTTTGGGCACCCGTTTGATAATAATAATAACATAATATATTGTTTGGTCTGTTTTCACCAGTTATTTTGTTTTGGTGATTAATAGTTAAAATTTTTAGAATAAATTGGGATTTGTACATTATACTTGTGGTATTACCAATTTGTTTATTTTTATTCAGTTCAATTTGATTTTTATTTGCTTTAACATCGCTTTAGCTTGTCTCTTGATTAAGAAAATTAAAAAATTAAAAATTCGAATTTCAAAATGCCCCTTAGTGCCGAAGATGACGCACGTGTTATCACTTAAAAATAAAAAAATTGACACGATTACAATACTTCCTCTTACTAGGAGTAAGAGAAAGTAAAAAGTGACTTACTTCTCACATTGTTACCTGTACTTTCTCAGATGATGTGAGATAGACGTCGAAAGTCAATTAATGACCCTATGCTCCAGTGTATGCGACTAGATCTTCAATTCCTATGTTAACGGCTTTCCAGGTTGATCATATGCAAGTTTGTGACGTCTCTTTAGCCCTCCATAATTGAGCCCTAATCTCGCTACTGTCTGATCCCTGGGACAGAACTGATTTATCGACAGCAAGGAGATATGTTTTCCTGGTAAGATGCAGTTCCTTGGATTGCTCGAGCCCACATGATAAATCAATCGGCTCCACAATTACCTATTTAATCTACTATGCTCTCAATGACGAGAATGACACGATTTTCCCTACGAACAGGCGACATCCTCGCCACTCTCCAGCCCCATGGTGTCTAGTCAAAGTGGAGGTAGATAGTGAGGGTTCTCCTAGATCAGGTGGTATTAATTTTTTTTTATATTCTGGATATTTGTTCTTTAGAGAAAATAGACGCCACCCATGGTAAAGCCCCGTAGCATGGAAAGGCTAGATTGGGTTTCCCTGGTTCCCCAATATGATCGTTAAACCACAATATTTTACTACTCTGTGCGGATTCAGCCTCGACATGAGTCCCCAAAAACGGCTTGGGTAGGGATTACAATAAATACAAGAGAAGGCATAGAATGGGAATGGAAAGACCAGGGGAGTTGTTAGCACTGGCCATAAGCGCCAAAGCCTCATTCCCCATTCGCCCACTCAGGGCATGCAAGGAGAACCACGTGAAGACGAAGTTGATTTGAGGATTAAGTGAACAGAGAAGCATGAAGACATTCTGCACCATCCCCTTTGTGGCTCAATTTGATATATATAAAAATGATTATTATTGATGGAGCTAGAATGGATCGACAATTTTCTCATACCGTCTCAAGACCACGAGTTTGCTTGTTAGCATTGTAATAAAATTTATTTTGTTTATTCGTCAAAATATTTGAAAAATATTATTAATTTCTTACTTGATTTCTTCTATAATAAGTGTATTCAGAAAGGCTTTATTATTATTTTTTTTTATATATTCTCAGTGAGATCCTGGAGATTAATAGCTGGGAATTTTTTCGAACAGCTATAAATTAACTGTTTAGTTAGATTAAAAACCTAGAAAATGTGAAATATATCTAATATAGCTGACTTCTGCAGATGAACGTATAAATTTTTCGTTAACAGATAGCGACTGAATATTTCCACTCAAAGAAGTAGGAATCAAGCATGCTGATGGAAGGACAATAGAGGAACTTCCTTACAACCCCCAGATTCCACATTTACTTAATTTCCTTAGAAAGCTGAGTAAGTTTCTGAATTTTGTCGTTATAGATCGACGACAAATTTTCACATTTTAGGAACCGCCCCTTAGTGCACAGTTCAATCTATTAAATGCACGCAGTTTTCTTTTTGTAATAGGGTATGTTGGCCTGTGTGTGAGACATGGTGGTTCTGTTATCACATTTCTGTCCCAATAAAGTTTGCAGCTTTTACTTTCCATTACGATTGCTGGCTTATACTTATAATTTGTTGTGGATTCTTTAAGTAATCCATTATTCAGTGCTAGTCTTTGATGGATCAGCTTCGCGACATTATCGTATCTGGCTTTAATATAAGTCTGCGCAATGGCTCGACAGCCTGCCGTCACGTGTTGAATCGTCCGTCTCCCGGTCACTATGACATAATTTTCACCGGTCATCAGTAACGTTACTATTCTTTATTATATACCCGCGGCAGTTCATTGTGTTTATTACTTGATATTGTATTGCCATCATAAACCCTTCCGTTTTCCAGGAACAAGTAACCTCGGTAGAACCATACGTTCACCGCCAACCTGTCGACTTCGGGTTTTCCAAGCTCACTCGCATACCTTCCATGTAAAGGCTTACTTCTCCAGTATTGTCATTTTTCCGCAACGGTTTTAATTACGAAGTCTATATTGCTGTTTCCTATGTTGAGAGGTGTGTATTCTGCATGCAGTTTCGATCTTTCTCGAACCGAGTGAAAGTACTCCCTGATTGAACTTATCTGGATGGCGTGCAAGTTCACAATGTCAAGGAATCCTTTAATTATTATTATTATTACTTAAGTTTCATACGCAATTAAAATCCGTGTTGAGAAATCATTATTTCTATAATTAATGAAATATATAAGTAATCAATCTTTTATTATTTTTTTCAGCACAATATCAAACATCACTCTGATATCATGGTCTAGTGAAATATATTATTATGGAGGTGTGATCATTTTCTTAGCGCTCGGCCAAATGACGTCTATTGTGCTAATTTACTTTTTCTACCTCCCTGTATTTTATCATTTAGAATACACTTCATTGTTTGAGGTAAGTTAGGAGATAAGTAATAGATAAGTAATTAGGAGTGGCCTCTAGCCCTCATCATTGCGTTCCCAAACGTCTGTTCCATAAGACATTCTTTTGATCCATTCAAATATATTTAAGTACCATTAGAAAGCTTTAAAAACTTACAAAACAATGAATCACTATCGCTGCTATTCAGCCTTTTCTTCTCTATAAGAATATGCTATCAACTCTGTAGTTTAAAAAAGGTAACTGAGCCTTTAGTGAGAAGAACAATTTGTTTTGATCTGATATTTTATTATTCGTCGTAGCATGATATTCCTTTTGTTCCTGACCGGTTTCGGGTTTTCATCCATCGTCAGAGCAAATTCACCATGTTCGTCTAGAGAGTTCACTTCAACGCAAAGTTTCTGTTACACTCACACTTGTTGGTTTGTTGGTTGTATATGTATGTGCGGGAGGTTATAAGGTTATGTTACTGTGTGTGTGTGTGTGTGTGTATGTTTAATGACAAAATGGAATTATTATAAGTTATGATCATACATTAGAAAAAACTGTGTAATAAATAGCATATTTTGAAGGATACTTTATAACTAATAGTTATAAATAGATATTTCTAACTTATTTCCAACTATCTAACTTACAGATAGTTATAAAGTTTCCTTCAAAACATGCTATTTATTATATACTATTTTCTAATTTATTATAATTCCATTTTGTCATTAAACAGAGACACATAGTAACATAACCTTATAACTTCCTGCACGTACAATATACAACCAACAAACCCACAAGTGTGAGTGTAACAGAATCATTACATTAAAATGAACTCTCTACACGAACATAGTGAATTTGTTCAGACGATGGATGAAAATCCGAAACCGGACAGGAACAAAAGGAAAATGCATGCTACGACGGATAAAATACCAGATGTTATCTAGCACTGCGGACCCATCTACATATTCTTGTTTGGCTCATTTAATTTTACATAAAATCTACTCTTGGGATGCTCCGTATATCGTTAAGTAATATTAAACACATATGGTGTTGGACACAAACAATATCTATTCAATATTTTTTCAAAAAATAGGTTAGGTTTTTTTTAAACAAAAAAAATTCATCAAGCTTCATAAATGATGAAAAACCCCTTCACAAAACAATATATCGTGAATGCGGACATCCCCTTAACTTGAAGACAAAAAGTAATTTTCAATTTTACTTTTTTAACCCTTCTAATTTTGTATGAAATTATCAAATACAAATATATCAAAACAGATTTTATACTCCAAAATGGCGGACCGCGGAGCTTACTTTCTTATTTCAATAGAAACCGTATTTTTTTGAAAATTTAAAAAAAGATTTTTTTTTTTCAGGACTATTCAATATGATTGAATTAATATTACTTATGCTATTCATTTTAGGTTAATGGAGAAAATGTTAATAATTTTAGATACTAAACCCATGAAGGACCAAAGCTTGCCGACGGCGATGGCGCTCGTGTAGTAAAAACTTTACGGTTCCCTCGCCAATTAGTTCTGATCTTCGCTACTAGTTGTGCTACCAACTTTAGCTTCCCACTTTTTCTTACGATGCTGCGCTAACATCGACTTTGCCCTCACCGGAATCGAACCTTGAATTCTCGCACCAAAGGCTCTTAGATACTAAAACAATAAAGTTATCACTACAATTTTTGAATAAAGTTACCTTATTGTCAAAGTAGATGTGCCAATTGACGCCTATCATTGGCGTTGATACACACTAGTCCTTAAACGCCATTCATTTCCTACAGGCCTTCAAAATCGTATCCTTTAGTTGTATGGAATATTCCATTGAGATTAAAAGATGTTACCCTGGAGGCCAAAAAAAAAAAAAATGGACCACGATTACCGAGCCATCTCCCAATAAATTGGTGAATTAAATAATGAGTTACATTTTGCGAAACGTGGGCAGGATAACCGTCTAACAAACCACAAGCGATATTGAAGATGCAGTAGTAAATCCTGCGAAAAAAATAGGCAATGTTAATTTTCAAAAAACTGAAAAAGAAATCACCGTTATATGGCCCAATAAGGCGATTCCCAATCAGGCCACACTAAACATTAACAGAGTAAATACCATATGTCTAGTAGAGTTCATCAATTTTTCATTCTTCTGCGCCCATCTTCTATAGTTCCATTTATTAATTAATGGTGAATTTAGATACATCATTACATGGAATAATTTATAATATATCTGCAAATTCGGCAAAAAAACATCCATATTTATTACTATGGAACTATTGATTCTTTGATATTGCACTATCAGTGTAAAAGTTTTACAATAGTTTGTATAATCAGGATTTCCTCCTACTTAAGTAGGTCTAATCAGGAATACCTGCTTAAAAATAATCAATAACCTAACCTTCCGTCGCAGTTCAGAAATACCAATCCTATTGCCTTTCAATTATTCGTAAACTGATATATTATTATAGAAAAAATCAATTGATTTCTACGATAGGCTGTGTGGGATAGTAAAAAATGTAGTTATAAGTAATTTTTGTGTGGACTTTTTATTAAATTACACAATCAAAGCTCTTAGGGAAATATTTCATTGTTTGCTTTTGTTTCATTCCTCCAGGAATAAATTTTATTTTTGAAAACACTTGAGTTTCCAGGTTAAGACCGCGTCAGTGGTTTGCTAAGAAACCACCAGGGTCGTTATACCTTGAATGACAAATAACCCTTATTGGCTTTCATGGGACGAAACGTCGGTTTTTTAGCAAGCCACTCAAGCGGTATCTACCCGGAAACTCAAAGTGTTTTTCATGAAAAATAGCCGGGGAAACTTAAAAGATCAAATTTTATTTTTAATGTTTTAGTATTTGGAAAGAAGATTTAACAAATCCTTTCGTAATATTGGTTCTGTTATTTATTTAATAACTCAGGTAACAAATATACCGCTTATTTTTCCATCTTAATAAAAAAAAATATAAATATTATAATAGGAATTTAAAATATTTGTTTCGATTGATTGCAGATATTTTATGTGATGATTATTATGTATGCAGCCAGTACAGCGGTCACTCAAGGTATCTAGACTTTTGAGAATGGTAGAATTTCAATTTTAATTTAATGTAATTATAAGGCCTTCCAAGAAAGGTAAAAGCTCCTCCCAAGACATGTCTCCCTAGGGCTCCCTTCATAGATTGCATTAAATCCGTTCCTGAATAATATGAGAAATGTAAAAAAAATTATCCGCATATCCGCTCTTGGTTTCACATATGACCATCGTTAGCCAGATAGAGAAGGTTATAAAATGTCTGAAGTTTTCAGGGCCTCATATTTTCTAGCCTGAGGTCATTTCGAATTCGATCCTCAATTCACGCAGCATAGGACACTACAAGAACATGCATCACTGACACTAACCATACGTATTTAGCTTCACCTCCACTTCAAAAAGTAGGGCATTATGTCTTCGTGTTTTGACGGAAATTTTACTATAAGTTGGAGAGGATCATTAATATAAATTATTAAATTGGAACAGTTAATAATCTGTTCACATTAATATTATCAAAAAACATTAACAAACAACGTTAACTAATAAACGATTAACAGCTATTCCATAATAAAGTAATTAATAATCTTTGATACGGAACTTCCCTTTTCCAAGTAGTTTTATGGGCTCTGTGTTCACACTGAATTAGGAAAAGTTTAGAGAACAAATAAAACAAAGAAATCTGGTGTGAACATCACCACAACTTTCTCTTAATGCAATTTACATAATTATAATTGTTTGATATGAACTAAAGGTTGCTCCAAATATTGTGAACATTATTAAAAAATTGCGAAAGAAGGGTTTGGTGTCGGAATGGGCCCTCAGATTACTTTGAATCGAGCATGGGTTTGAGATAGTTTGTTTGTTAAGCCCATTACTATTCGCACTGTTTATAAACGACTTTATAGAAGTTATGCATGCCGGATGGCATTGTAAAGGCTTATGGCATTTGCCGACATCATTGGCTTGGTCACATCAGAAATTTAAAGGTTTACAAAAAATTATGAATGTCATAGAATGCTATTGTCGAAAATGGAAACTGAAACTAAATTAACATGAATGAGAGAAAGTTAAAATGGCCAGGATCGAAATCAAGTTGTAAATAAATATGTGTTTAGTAATAAACTTATGGCGCAACAACTCATGAAGGGCCAAGGCTTTGCCCAAACGGCGATTATTATTGGTGTGGTAAGCACGGCCCAGTTCCCTCGCTGTTTATTCCTGCCTTCGCTACCTTGATGCGATACCAATTGTAGCTTCCCACTTTTTCTCATGATGCTGGGTCAACACCGACTTTGCCCTCACGGTAATCGAACCCGGAATTCTCGCACCAAAGGCGATAATATACTATCTACGGATAGCCAGTAGACCAACGCGTGAGGACATTATAAATATTTAGGGATTACATTAACTCAGACATTATCTTTTCAAGATCATCTCATAGAAAAACTATCTAAGGCAAAAATAGGTTAATATATGTAATTTGGAAAAGAAATATCATGTAAGGGAAAAATTTTGAATTTTTTGCAAAAATGAAGGTTTCCAATGGTGTATGTAATAAGATCACATTTGTGTATAACTATTGCGTTTAAACTCGGAATACTAACTGCACAGATATAAACCTATCACTTTTTTTTTTAAAATATTTTTCCTAAAAAATTGTATTTAAGTGGTTCTGTGGCGGAATTTGTGGCGTTAAATTTCAAATTTTATACAGCGTTCGTTCAGTGTTATTGGTGCTCTTTTCTGGACTATAAGCAATCATTTCTGTTACCTGCCTAGATAGGTAGTTGTCCCCTCCACCGCCATTAAAATTACATTGGGAGAAATATGTAAAGTTTGAAGTATAAAGAATATTTATCACTTTTAAATTAATTGTATTAACAAAGAAATTTGTGTGAGTGTTTCAGACCAGTTTATTTTTTTTTCAGCTACCAAGATTCCATATAATATGTTTACACCATTGTTATGTTTGATTTGTACCATTTACACAGTTTTGGTAAGAAAGATTTTTATTATTTATCTAAATAATTATTTTTTAAAGTATAACTATAAAATGAATTTTCTTATTGAATTCGTTATCTTGAACCTTTTATTTTCATTAGGGTGGAGTACGTGGTGTCATTTGGACTGATTTTTTACAAACAGTTTTCATGTTTGTCTCAGTCATTGTAGTTATCATCCTAGGCGTACAGAAATTTGATAATGGAATTGCTGATATATTTTCTATATCACATAAAGGTGGCAGGTTAGATTTTTTGAGGCAAGTGACTCATTGAATTTTTAGTTCTTCCAAAAATTAAGCCAATTGTTCATATTACTTTTATGAATATAAATTCAATCTGAAATAAATTTTGTCATTAATTATGGGACATTTCTCTTTCTTAATCAATAAAAATGACTTGGCTACAAACTTTTCCATCAACCATCAAATACAT
>JAAEAF010006998.1:0-10149 GCA_011037195.1 Triatoma infestans
TAAAATTAAAACACAACTACATCTTATTTTGGTAAAATTTAGCAACTCTGTTAAACTAAGAGACCTGGATTGTGTAAACCAACGTTCCTACAATTTATTTTATAGAAACATAGTCACTCTACAGCAATTTAATAGTTATCTTCATTATAGCATCCCCATCGCTTTCCTTAGAACACTGGCTCAGTTACGCACCTCTGGCAAATATACTGTTAAATTAACATATAATAATTGCACCGTGAGATTGGATCCTCAGATTAATTGCTCGATATGTAATTTACAAAAACCTGAGAATTTATTTCATTTATTATTGAATGTCCTATGTATCATTCGGCTATGTTACATTCTTTGCCAATGTACTCGAATTTTAATGAAGGTAATTTTTACTCAATTCTTTTGGCGCCCAGTATCAGTGAAATTAAAAATATTACTTATTTTGTTCGAACAGCTCTGAAGATAAGAGCGTTTATTTGTAATGAGTAACTTTAATTTATTTTTTCTCTAGATGATTTTGTAATTCCTTTTCTTTCTATTATATAATTTTATCTAATTTCTTTCTGTATAAAAATATTTTGTTTTAATATTTGAAATGAACTTGTGTTGTTTATATGTATATGTAACTCAAACTCACTGTAATAGTCTTATGACTTAAATACAGAATTTTTTCATTCATTCAACTAAATGTTACGACTACTGCACTGTCATTAATATAAATATATACACTAATAATTCTAAGGACTTGACTTAATTAAGAGACGGGGCAGAAAACTAAATGAGAGAAAGGCAAGTGTGTGCTGTGTAGACTGGATGTTTGTTGTTGGCTGGTAGCACGGAAGATGTTTTCGCACTTGAAGATGGTGATAGAATGGGGCGTACATTGTCCTTTTTTCCTTCAATATAGATATACCTGTGGTAGGGGAAGCAAGGTAGTACTTATTTATCCGCAACCCTTGGTTGGCTTCGTTTGAAGGTACGACCTTGGCGTTCCTTGTGGATAGCAGGGAACCAAAGTGATATGCCATCACCCCGCGCTACCTTCTGGCATCACAGTCATATCACAACTCCATTCTGAATATGTTGCAAAAAACGTTTTCTTCCTTTCAAGAAGCAAGGTTTTAATTTCAGTTATAATTACTTGTTCATACGCAGACTTGTAATGTACATAGGATTCCTACTCCATTTTCACATCAATTTGATAACAGTTTCTTTTCAATACAGAGAGACACATCCTACAAAAATTTAATAAGAGGACAAGAGTAATATCACAACCTTGTTTCAGCCTAACTTTCCTATAGTGGTTAATAAGAGAGATTTTTTTAAGAAGGAATTGAGGAATTTATTGAGGAAAGATTAAAGTTTATTATTTAAGAATATAATGTGAAAAATTTAAAGCAATATTTTAAATTTTAATTTATAATTTAAAAAAGAAAAAAAATTAACCCCATAATTGTAAATTTTCATAATAGAAGAATATAAGTACATAAATTCTAATTCGAAACTCGCTGATAACTCAGAAGTTCATATAGTTTCTGACTTTTATTTGAAACATTTATCTAGGAAAATAAAATGAGATGGCAGCTACGTTATTAGGCAACTACGTCATTAGGTTTTCCTCTAAAGTATTACTGCAGTTAGATTTACTCAGTTATATATCAAAGTCAACTACATATTTAATAAAAATTCAAATTTTGGAGAAATTTTATGATTTAAAACTAAAATTATGGTTAGAGAAATTAATGTTCAAGTTCCACACCATATTTTTTTTTTATTTGACAGAAATTAAGGAAAATATGGGTGACAGTTACAAATATGGGCCTGGACAAGGTTCCAGTATTAGATTTTGAAGATATGTTTTTTCTATTAACAAAATTGTTAATAAGAATGGTAATTCCATTCAATCATTTGGATTCAAGTAATTCCTAAGAAAATAAATACAATATTAAAATTCCAAATAATATATAATAATTCAATGTACCCCATTCGAACATATATATAACAAGAGACCTAGCAATCTCTCTAGCTAACTAACTACTAATTTAACTTCAACAAGTTAACAGTGCTAACACTAATTAACATATGGTAATATGTGTTAGAGTGAACTGTTAGTTTGGCCTGATTCCGCGTGGGACATTTACAGTCCCAAAGATAACAACAATATACCCCCTTTCAGGTGCACCAATTAATTGATTATTACTATTACTAAAAGATATCAACTCTTGTACAATATAAAAGTAAAAGTTCACAATTTTGACAGTAACAAATTATTAATAACACAATAATGAATGAAGATTAATTTCTAAATATTATGTTGACATTGAAATTGTGGAGTATTTCCTATTAAGGAAATAGAGAATATTGTTCAGCTTATAATGCAATTCTATAATACTTCAATTTGATAGAATTAAGTTTTGAGTCAATCCGATCACTCCTCCTATTGGGATACTATATAATACTGAAGTACAGTGCAAGTATCAGAGATATTTTCCGTAATAGCCTGCTTGTTTTTGTGGTCATCGACCGGTTTAGGGTGTTCGCCCATAATCAGGATGCTTTTTGTCAAACAGTGTGATAACATAGATCTGCACATAGCAAATTTACACTATAGTGTCAACACTCTGAAAGTGTATCAACTAAATTTGTTGATGGTGAGCGAACGCCCGAAACCGGTCGATGACCTCAAAAAGAAGCAGGGTAGCTATCAAGGAAAATATCTCTAATGCTTTCCAGCTCTGCGGAACCAACCACAATAACTACTGTACAAATATTGCTATAGTTTTCAAATTTGAAGGAAATAGGTTAACAGGGAGTGCGACTCTATAGTATAGTGTTTGAGTTGTTTTTTTTTTAGAATTTTCTCGAAAACAAATGCTATTATTTTTCTTTAAACTTGGAATGCTAACTGCCCCACACATAGAATTACCTATATTTGAAAATTGCTGGTATTTGATTTAAAAATTGCTTTTGGGAAGGTTTTCTGCGGAAACTGTGATTTTACGTTTCAATTGATAACTTTGAGTTGGTACAATATTTTGGCGCTATCTTTTGGATTACACTGTGAATCCATATAATTTCTACCTGCCATCAGGGCCATGGGTCAGGGGCCAGCGCTTATATCACGCGCGTATCGCCTGTATATGGCATACGAGGCGTTGCGTTGCAATTTTTCAAATCTTATCTTACTGGTAGGTGTCAGATTATTGACGTTAATGGCCATAAGTCCAAGACAATGAGTATAGCAAGTGGAGTTCCGCAGGGTTCAATTTTAGGACCTCTCCTTTTCGTCCTTTATGTCAATGATTTATCTTGCATCAAAAAGTAGAGGTATTACAATCACAGATGACACAGCATTGCTCACTACTGGTGAGAACTCCATGGAATGCAATAAACATACTGAATTAGCGATAAACCGGTTGGCTAAATACAGTGCGGAAAATCATTTAATAATGAACGCATCAAAAACACAGGAATTCATCTTCTCAATAAAAGAAGAAAAGGTAGGCCCGGTGCGCACCAGGTATACTAGATACTAAATTAAATTATGGTGCCTTAATTGAGGAAAAATGTGAGAAATTAAGTAGACTGTGTTATTTGATGAGACGACTGACTGACGTACTGAGCATTGAAGGACTGAAGACGGCTTACTATGCGCTGTTCTATTCAGTCATGACTTATGGCATAATGTTGTGGGGGAGCGCACCACTAGCGGTGAATGTGTTTAAATATCAGAAGAAGGTAGTTAGAATAATATGCAAGGTTAGAAAGGATACAAGTTGTCGCGAACTATTTCCGCGATTAGGCTTTCTAACACTAACCAGCTGCTATATCCTTAAATGAGCCATATTTGTACTAGAACATCCAAATAAGTTCCAGCGTAGAGGGGAACTACATAACATTACGACAAGGCAAAACAACTTATTGGAGGTACGTGCACATCGGACTTCAAAAGTTGGAAAAAGCCCACTATATATGGCCGCTAAAATCTATAATTGTTAGCCTGAGTCTTTGCTTCAGGTGAGCCTATCAAAAAATAAATTTAAAAAGGAACTTAAAAAATATTTACTAAATAAAAATTATTACTCCATAAACGAGTACCCCTGTAAATGATTGAAACTTTTTCTTTTTTTGACACTGTTCTGTACCTTTGGTGCTGTACGAATAAAGTATCTATCTATCTATCAATTTGTGTTAATTATTAGAATTATATTAACTGCAGTAATGTCGTTTGAGTGTTTCACACCAGATTTATGTTTCTCTTATGCAAACAAACTAATCAAGAGTCTTCATTTTTTTTTTTTTACTAATGAGAAGTAGAATAATAAGGAAAAAGACAAAGGAATGTAGAATTATTAGATGCATGTGGTTGGCCTGATGAAGGCCTGATGGTTGGCTGGACAAAGCAGGCTAGGTGCTATTAACTTTACACCTGAAAATACGCATTATTTTGCTTTCAGCTTTCAAACACTGAAGAATCAGTGATATAAAAGAAATACAAAGGATCTAGGTTGGAATTAATATGGGCAAAGGATATACTGAGCAAGCTTGTCAAGATCGTGGCTTGTTAATAAACACATACACAGCCACTAACCACTTCCAGCTGCTGATGAGAAAGAAAAGGAATTAGAAAAAAGGAAAACACTGGCAGCAGAGAGAGGAAAATTAAACTGTTTCTTTTTTCGCTCCCTCCTTGCGCTGTCTACTACAACAGGGACAAAGAAAATCATATTTTCCCTGACTGCTATCTGAACGTTACTTACTTCATGCTGAGTTTCCCGTCCCTTACACACTAGGGTAAGTATAAACCGCAACCTTTTCCATTCCAGCATTCCCTTCTACATCATCTTCTGCTTCTTCTTATTCTACTTCTTCACCAGCCTAAGTTGGATATGGTATTTCATAATGTAGGGAAAGACATAGCAAGATACACACTACTAGAATTTCACCCAAGCTTCCTTCAAACACAAGAAAGCTTTATTTTCTACAATTCACTGAAATGAAAAAGAAAAAGAAAAAGTCTAGCGTTATAAGAATAATACAGGAGCGAAGCCAACCTTTTAATAAACGGAAGTCATTCCTTTTTACCTTTGTAAAGAATAACGTAAAAATGTAGAAGAAACAGAGCCTTTGATTCAGATTTATACCGTAAAACTTGTTTTTTTTTTTGCATATATAAATAGTTGTATATATATATATATAATTTCTCTTTGAACGCATAATAATGGTTACTTTTATGTCATTTTGATGATGAAGAATCTATTTTAAGTATATTCTCAAAGACATTTTCTCAATCTGATACATCCAACATTATCTTGAGAAAAGAAATATATTTTTTTTTCCGAGAGAAGGAATTTCGAAGAATCCATTTGTAAAAATGAGATTATAATCTCGGAACATTTTTTATCTCTAAGTTCTCTAAGTGTATAAACAAGAAAAAGTAAAAATGCGAATGAATGTTAAAAAAAAGAAGGTTTAATACAGTGCCTGCTCTGGCAATGCGCATTATCTTAAATTCTGCCCAGGACATGCTTAAAAATTAATGAATTTTAAAATATTATTATTTGAATATTAAAATAATTTCAATAATCATTAAATTTTTTTTTTTTAATTTAAAGAAATTAAAACAATGAGAAAAGAAAATTAACGCACACATTCATGTAATTAGAATGACAAAAGATGTTTTAAGTGTTTAATAGTTTATATTCGGAAAAATAAGCCACAGAAATCCCTAACTCTTATTTTCAACCTCAAAAGACTTATAACTTTTTAGTGGAGTCATAATGTTGTGTTAAAAAGCAACTTTTCACTATATTAGTATTAGATGATTACTTTTGATACATTAATCTTGAATATAAAAACCTTCCACCGAAATATAAAAGCTTATGTAACAGAAAATGTTTACACACAACACTTTTCGGTGAAAAGTTAAATTTATGCTGAGCTTTAAAAATAAAAAATAAATAAAGTATTTGACGCTGAAATCAAAGTAGAAAGTTTGAAGATATATATCTTTAATCGTCACGCGATTAATTAATTGATTCATTTGGTAATTCTACTCATGTCATATCAATGATACTATTTACTTGTTAGAGGCAGCTGCACCTGCAGTTATAAAATCTATTAAAACCATAAAACATAAAATAAATATTTCATTTTGATTTAGAGTGCATAATGTTGAGAGATATCTACGATTCCAAGTTCGGTAGAAAAAAATCGTGAACCAAACTTGAAGAATCCTCAAAATTTCCAATCCAAGATATGTTGAGAGTTCATTTTATGGTAACGAAAATCGTGAACCAAACTTGAAGAATCCTCAAAATTTCTAATCCAAGATATGTTGAGAGATATCTACGATTCCAAGTTCGGTAGAAAAAAATCGTGAACCAAACTTGAAGAATCCTCAAAATTTCCAATCCAAGATATGTTGAGAGTTCATTTTGTGGTAACGTATCGTAAGGAGATATACTTGTTCTATCGGTCTCCACCTGAACTCACTTTCTTCTCCATTTCAAAAATAGGTTCAGGAACCAAGAGCATAACAGCCCCTCCAGAGTAACCTAGAGAGCCTCAGTCCCACCAAACTGCATCTATACTGGTGAAATGGCCCCTTAAGCAGTTTAGATCAGTACTAAAAAACTTTTGATATCAGGTTTCATGTATTAAACATAATAAACAAATCAATGGCAAATAGTACTGATCTAAACTGCTTATGGGGCCATTTCACCACTATAGATGCAGTTTGGTGGGACTGAGGCTCTCTAGGTTACTCTGGAGGGACTGTTATGCTCTTGGTTCCTGAACCTATTTTTGAAATGGAGAAGAAAGTGAGTTCAGGTGGAGACCGATAGAACAAGTATATCTCCTTACGATACGTTACCACAAAATGAACTCTTAACATATCTTGGATTGGAAATTTTGAGGATTCTTCAAGTTTGGTTCACGATTTTTTTCTACCGAACTTGAAATAGTAGATATCTCTCAACATTATGCACTCTACATGGTGAAGTAAAAGCTTAAGCCAGTTTCCTCTGATGTACTCGCAACTACGCACCGAGGGGTGAGGATTCTTTTCTTTTAAAGAATGGATAGTAGCTGTTAGTTATTCTTATTTATAAGCTGGGTAGTGAAATTCATGAACCTCAGTTACAGCCTGTTAATCATTGTATTTATTACTTGACTTTATAAATACATATTACTTCCAACGTTTCAACACTTTGCGTCAGCGTCACTTTGCGTTCAACACCACCGTTGGAGACTCAAAATTTTATTAAATTAAATGTATATAAAAAATTCCAGTTAATAGCAACCAAATTATGTTAAAACATTACATTACAGGCCGTTGTACTCATTACAAAACAATTTAAGAAGTAACCTACAAACAAAGGTATAGTGATAATAAAAACCACGTGGTCGCACTGCAATAAATTTTTTTACAAAAATACCAAAAATAAGGCATAAAGGTTTAATAAATTGACTACATAAATTAAAAAATAATGAAGTGACTGTAACAATTTAATGTTACTAATTAAGAATATACTTAATATTGAGACATGCCTTAAACTGGTTTAATTCAGAAGCATCAAAATACATCAAATAAATTGTAAAGGTTGGTAATTCTAATTGTCGGATAAATATATCATTAATAAAACAATGCATATATTATAAAATTACTTGCAATTTTATTTGAGTTGTGTAATAGTATAAAAAAATAACAAAGCCCTAGATAATGGCACGCAGTGTTGAAACGTTGGGAGTAATATGTATTTATAAATCAAGTAATAAATACAATAATTAACAGGCTGTAACTGAGGTTCATGAATTTCACTACCCAGCTGAAAAGAATGTGTTCCTTGAGAATGTCATCTGTACCGTAGGACATCACAAACATTTCCCGTGAAAAAGCCCATAATTTTCCAACTCCAGGTACTTTCCTGCGGGTTGTTAACTTTTGGTCTTCGACCAAAAATGGTAGTTTGGAAGCGTTAATCTTAACCCTTTACTTCTTGTCTTCTTTTGATCTATAGACGAGATGACCGAAATGGCTCTAGCATTTTATTCATTAATGGGACTGGGCTGATATAAAGATATATTTCGAGAAGCACAAGGGCTCTTGTTGCGTGAGTGCATCTACTTTCCCTAGGAGGCCCCGAGCTCTAAACTAGAATAGTAACAAAATAAAAATAATCCAGGCAAATTTGTGAAGTTTGGAATATTTGGGTTGTGTTTTGGTATGAATAAAGCCGACCAAAAATGTTGTTTTAAATTTGTAATAACTTTTCTCATAGTGAAACACAAGAATATTTTGGAAAAATAAACATTCTATACGAAAATGATTATTAATTATATTTTTTACTTACCAATACGAAAATCATTATAAAACAATCAAATATTTTAACAATATCAGATATTGCATGATTTCTTTCATGTACGATTTACATGGAATTATAAAAATACTTTCATATATTTTAATTAATATAGTTTAATTAATATATATATATAATTGGTGCAATAAGATCCATATCAGTAAATACACTGAAAGAGAATGTTAAACCTACGTGGTTCCGGGATCTGGTATTGTTGATTATTGTTCTACTTTCCTCGTTTATTGGACGGATTGCGGAGGAACTCACTGGGCGCCGTCCTCCTCATTATGTTTTAATATAGCATAATATAGATATGTGTGGTGTGTGTGTGTGTGCGTGTATTGTTCCTTATCATGATCTCATTAACAGAAAAAAATCCGGTCGTTGAAGTATACGAATATCATATATCATTCACAAACAGGAAACAGACTGTTTTATTTTAGGATCGCTGGCTTCTTCCTATTCTTGTAACTTACAAGCATCAAGTGCTTGAGTTGAATTCTTGATTGATCGCCTCTGGCGATGCAAATCAGATACACTTGTTCGTCTACTTGCAAATTGATTAACCCATTCTTATTATCAGCAGCGGTTTAAATCTTATTGCTTATGCTTTCGGGAGTAATTTCAGACATATCAACCTCTCACCAGAAATCAGAAATTGCATTACTGAAAGTTCATCCAAAGTGCACATTTCTAGAAAAATTGCTATCCAGGAATATATGTATTTCTACTGAAACAGTGGTTAGCTTCTTCTTAATCGATGCCTTTTATAACGGTTAGCAGTGTAGCGCTTTATCCATTCACCTCTATTCTAAATTAGTTCTCTTCTTCTTTTCCAGTCTTAAGTCCCGCTTCTCAACTTTTCCTTGGTCTTCCACCAGGATTTACTTTTTCATATTTCGCCTCAAAAGCGGAACGTGCTGTTCTTTCTTTCCTCTTCCATTATGAAAATGGGTAAATTGCCCATGCCACCTGAGCCTGCCTTTTTCGTACCCTTCATCTGCTGGCCCTATATGCAAGTTGCTTCGGATTGCTGTATATCTAATCCAGTCTCATTGGGATTTTCCTTCTTTTCTACTCAGTAAACTCATCTCCATTGCTTGCAGAGCACTTTGGTAATTCTTAGTGATGGTCTAGAACTCACTCAAATATCCCAGAATAGGCAAATTATGTATTAAAATATTTAGTCGTTCGTGGACACTTTTTTTTCTTTTGTTAAGAAGACCTTTATTATACTTTATTACAGCATTTATTCTTTTCTAAACATCACGGTCGATATAGCCGTTTCCATTAGTGTGTAGTGGAAGGACGAAATCGAAAAATAATAGTTTAGAGTTTGGAATATTTTACAGTATCCAAAATTGTATTTTTGTTAATATTTTATAATTATCTTAGTGCTGTGAATTTAACTTCAAAAAGAGTGTATTTTACTGTCAGGTGCTGTAAATTCGGATCATTAAACAAAGGCACGAAATCCCGTTAGGGTAACTCTTTTGTACAAGCAAATTCCTCCGCGAGAGAGAGAGCAATTCCAAAGAAGAGAGTCTGCCATCAGCTTTCAAATAGTTCAGTTCAAAAAAGATAGTCTCACTTCTGCTTTCAAACAAGGAAGTCGGTATTCTGCTTCCAAAAGCCAGAACACTTCAGGAATCGCTCAGTGCCAATGATAGATATTTGCCTTTACTCTAGATAAACTTCTGATTTATAATTGTGATATTGTAATGTGCTTAAATTTGTTTAGAAAATAATATATTTATTTTAAAACCAGTGGTACTCTCTTAATTATTCTTAATAC
>JAAEAF010006999.1:0-43235 GCA_011037195.1 Triatoma infestans
CAGATTTGAACTACAGTGAGAGGGTGGTCACAAGTAAATGCATAAAGTGAGGGCAGACAGGACCAGAACGCAGATTTGAACTACAGTGAGATGGTGGTCACAATTAAATGCATAAAGTGAAGGCAGACAGGACCAGAACGCAGATTTGAGCTACAGTGAGAGGGTGGTCACAAGTAAATGCTTAAAGTGAAGGCAGACAGGACCAGAACGCAGATTTGTACTACAGTGAGAGCTACATTGAGAAGTTGGTGACAAATTTTCCAGCGAAAATTTTAAATTTTTTAATTTATCGTGGTGCAGTGTAACCCGGAGAATACCATTCTATTTGTCAGCAATCCCCAGTCTTTTCTTCGGAGAAAATTTTGACATGTTATCCAAAACAATTCCGCTGGTAAGTTTTGGACATAATGCTCCTACAGCCCCGATCTGAAATTCAGTATAGCCGTTTCATCTGTATACACTATAAGAAAAATATCTTGCATCTTAGCGGAAACTATATTCTGTACATTGGTGTCCTGATAAGACTTGTTTGACCGTGGGATAGGGAACTGTGCCACCTTACCAGAAATGTGTGCAAGTAATGATGACTATGGAATAATTATGTAGATATACGTATATTGGTTTTAATAAATCATATATATTTCATATAAGATAAATAGAATCAACTATATAGTGTTACATAGTATATATGGCTATTTGTAATTCCAAAACTGCTCTTACTTTAAAAAGGCGTTTCGTATAATGTCTTATTTTACAAGGAACTGGTCATGCAAAATGTGTGTTAAAGGTGGTTGTTTTACTTGGTGTAATAGATAAATTAACCTTGTGCCATGAATATAAAACAATATCTAAAATCAGAATTACAAAAAAAAAATTAAACGAATTTAAGGAGTTTTTCTTAAAAGAGAGTTGCAAAAGAAAAGGGATCTGTTTGGAAGAGGACTGAGTGGGGAGTAAGGACTGGGCTTTCTCATCGCTGTAATTTATGTAACCATCTGTTCTAATCACAATTATCTACAATATATCTACTTTAAAACGATATTAAACCAATTCTGTTAGGCTTCCCCCCGACATCGTCAATTGTGTCAATTGTTCTTAACCGGAAACCACATTCTTTGAAGCTCCCAGGCTACTTCAAATATTTATTTTCATCAAATTTAAAACAGACTGTTTATTTCGTACTGCAATATTACATATAATTTTTTTTCTTGTTACGTTTGTATAAATCTATTGTGATGAAGAAGGTAGATAGACTGTTTGTAGGGAATATTGCACTAGGAAGAGAAAATATAAGGGCAGCACTGCTGAACTCGAACCGGGACCTCCGCGTTGCAAATCCAGCGCGCTACTACTGAGCTAATCTCTTAACTAAAGCAGAAGGTAATTTGCATTCAGATTATGTCATACTAGTTGATGCTCACAATATGCATGCTCAAGTTGGATCGGCAGTGTGCCTATTATAGAGCATTTTACACCACACCACTTATTTATTGGTAATGTATACTTAGGAAGACTGTCTTCCGGGTCATTCCACATACAACCGTGATTCAATATTTACGAGGCGCTTTAATGTAACATCCGTTTTGAAAATGCTGTTCATAGAAACTGGGAAGCGGGATAGTGGTGCATATTAGTGGTCCAGCAGCTAGCTGTGGCCTTAAAGGAGCAATCAGATTCTTGTTATAAGCCACGCGTGAGTACTTTAAAGTGGGTGCGACAATATATAATCCTGCCAAGTGTGAAGTTTGTGCTGTGATTTGATTTTGCGCAGAACACAACTTACGATGCATGCACTTGACCGCAAACTGCAGCTCAAACTGTTGAAATGCTACGACAAGTTTGCGCTTAGAAACTTACCATCCATCTCTATATGCATTTAAAAAAAATCGCTTATTTAGGAGCAATTTGGAGATGATGGTGAATGAACAACGTTATTAACACTTGCCAGACATCTTTGACTCTGTGGTAAGGAAACTGTTGACAAGTTACCAGAAGTGTATGCAAGTTATTGGTGGCCATGTGGAAATATAGGCTAAATTAGATATATTTTGGCTAATAAATCATATTTACCTTATGAAGGCTTTTTCTAACTTCAGAACGGACCTTATTTTAATAACGCGGCTCATATTGTCCAATAATAAATTTATTCACCCAAACGTTGAATGCAGCTGGAGATTATAGATTTACATCTTTCAGATTACAAAATCAGTGAACATAAGTAATAGAAGTTAAGCAATATTTTATTCTTATCACCCAATCCGTTCAACTTTGAAGTAGTTAAAACTTAAATTCTTTGTACATAATAAATTGGACCATTTCAAAATATTCTCGAAAGGTATAATTAAACAGGTCATATTTCAGTTTCTATGGCACTCTTTATTGAACTTTGGCAGTGCAACCAACCAACCCAACAAAAAAGTTCCTACTATTGAAATGAATATATGCATTTTCTATTCATATGAAAGAAATGTATCGATTTATTTATGATAAATAAAAATGATCATTAGTGACTTTGTCCTTAATGTTTTTTGAATGAAACATTAGATTTAATTATATTTTATTTAATATACCAATAATAATAGTAATAATAAGGCGTAATACAATAGACAATAATGATCGAAACGTGAGGCAAGTATATATACACATATATTTTAGCAGTGCACATAATAAAATTGGCTGCGGTGCATCCTTTTTCTTTTTAGTGCTGCTTGCTTCTGCATTCTAATCAGTTTTATATTGAATTAGTGAAAATATCATATTTTATAATATATTATTATTTGAAACAAATATTTGCCAGAAAGCTCATCAATATCAGAACATAAATACAAAAAAAACAAAAATTACAAGAGAATACAGAAAAATTGCTGGAAGCGTCAAAGTTTTGGTTTCCAAAAAAACAAAAATTGAATCAAATGCGCAAATAGCGGGGCGGGGGAGAAGCCTAAAATTAATAAGTGCTCATTACCAGAGATCCAATTTACTATTGGTTCCATTTAGCTACAATATATTTCAAATACTTATTCATTAAATATAATGTTTTTTCTGAATTGTGCATAAAATTAAGAATGGTTTTGTTTATACAATGAAGTGTGTTAGTATGCTAATCTGAACTCAGACATATCCTTTGAGACTGTATTGTAGATAAGCCACACCAAACAGGCGCAGGGAAACATTCTTTCCCTGTTAGAATTTATTTTGATTTCTTGTTGGATTAAATGAAAGGCCATACCTCGAGCCTGTCCGTCCTAGGCAGTTTCTGTTGTGTGACGACGGCCGTCTGTTGGACCATGCTGAGCGGCGTCGTAGGATCAGGTGCCACCGTCAACGGCATGATTGGGCCCGGCGAGAAGTACGGCGAAAAAGTGGAGCCCACTTGAGGTACGCCGGCCAGGTACGGCGTTGTGGCCGCCTGAAACGTGCACTGCCATCATTAGTTTCCTTGCTTTCTAGATATCTTATAACATCAACCGTCATATATAGCATTTTTCACTCAAATTAAATTTATTTTAAAAATATTTATTATCTACTAAGAACGATCTTAATGATGTTAAGTAATCTGATATAATTTGAAAAAACAAAAAATCTGGTGTAACTTTCTCAAATGTCTTTCTCTTACTGCAAACATTAAAATTCTAATAGCAAATTTTCTTCCAAATTGGAATTTTTACTAAACGTTCAGTTGATTTTATTATTACATGATCAATATTACATGTTTTATAGATCTTATTACATGTGTAATAATCTATATTACATGTGTTACAGATCTACATTACATGTGTTATGATCTATATTGCATGTGTTATGATCTATATTACATGTGTTATAGATCTATATTACATGTGTAATGATCTATATTACATATGTTATAGATGTATATTACATGTGTTATGATCTATATTATATTTGTTATAGACCTATATTATATGTGTTATGATCTATATTACATGTGTTATAGATCTATATTACATTTGTTATACATCTATTACATTTGTTATAGATCTATATACATGAGTTATAGATGTATATTACATATTGATGGAGTTAGTTTTTTGTGTAGTATTTTAAAGTTAAATCCAATTCACAAAATACCATAACACTTAAAATATGTTAATAGATTTTTTAAAAAAGATTAAATTTGAGTGAAAAGTATTTAATATGTTTAAAATAAGGGTTAAAATTAGAATAAAGGTCAAAAATTAGTTCATAAAGAATCAGTTTGAGTGGAAATAGGTTCAAACTGTTTGAAATAAGGTAATACAAAATAACAAAATGTTACCAAAGAAGGAATTTATTTGGGTGCAATTTGGTTTCAATCGTTCAAAATACGATGATAAATTGGTTAACAAAAGAATTAATTTGATTGTAAAACGGTTCAAAATATAAATACTGGTAATAAAAGATAAAGAAAAAGGTTTAATTTGAGTGAAAAATGATTTGATGTTCAAAACATATTAATGACTTGATTGAGAAAAAGATGTATTTTGTGTCTAATGCAAATTGTTATGAAATTGATTAAGAAAGTTTAATCTGAGTGAAAAGTGTTGCAGGAAATAAGAACATAATACTCTAACAATAATGCATCACAAACCAAATGCTTCCTTAATGTATCAGAAATCAATGCATAAGCTTTCCAGCTAGACCAATTTGAAGAGAACATTGGAATATGGCTAATAAAGAGTTTTCTCAAAAAAGCATTATTTTTGCAGTAGTTCATCTGTCTTCCAGGTTGAAATATACCTCAAAATGGACAATTATTGCTAGTTCTCTGATATCCAGATTTCCCTGCCGGATTTCAAAACAGACTATCAGAATGAAACTGATAAGATCCGGAATCCCTGGCTATATTAGCCAAAGATCGGCGAGGTGCCGGAGTGTAGAGAGGCACCACTGCCAGTGCCTGGCCTCCAGCTTCACAGCAAACACCAACAACTTTTCCTTCTTGGTGATTCATAGAACTATATATTGTATAGAAAATTAAGTGAATTTTTTAAGGATGAGAAATTTATTCCGTCGTCAGGTTGCTGATAAAATACTTCAAACAAACAGCTGTAATTGACGTAGACAATAATTGTATGAAGTATTGACAGTAACATTAAAACGCTGCCATTTATTAAAAGGGTGGCAGGCAGGATGTGCAGCGCTAGAAATTAGGAGATCCATCCATGTACACCTAATGTATGCTCTTTAATACCATACCGAATCATGGTATGACATTCATGGTAGGATTCATGCTCCGTTCTCTTCACTGGAGAAATATTTGAGGAATATTTCCTAATATTTTTTTCTGATGGGAAGTTCAGGAAGGGAAGCTGTTGACAGCGATCCACACACCTTAAGCTAATCCTTCCAAAACCATTCCTAGCTATTCTGATCATAGCCCCTTTTGCCACCTCTCATTACTAGGAGAAGAGTTTTGAGATTGAAGATAATCTCCATCCTCCTTCTATAATGGGGTAGGTTCTCATTGCTCAGTTTTTCAGAGGTTTTATTGGTGATGATCATTTGACATTACTCGTCCAAGCCATCATAGAGCCTTAAGTGATCAAGGATACAGATCCACCTAAGGATTCTAGAGGAACATCCTCAACCTTCTTTTTCAGTTTCGTGGAACTGATGAGAGGTATAATTCGGGGAACACAGGTGACCAACATGTAGGTCTAATGCGTGAATCTCTTGAAGGAGGCGTCAGAAACCAGAATTGGCTTCCTGGTAAATAACAAGTGCTTTAGTTGAACTGCTAAATACGTTTATCGCAGAAATAGACAAATCTTTCGTTGACCATCTTACCATAAAATAATAATACAAAATAGAAACATACTTATGATTATACTTACAACTGCGGTCGGCACCTGTCCGGGTACTAAGGGCTGGCCAGGCGTCAGACCCATTTGTTGCATGAGGGCATTCTTAAGGGCCAGGTGATTTCTACCATTGATCAGTAGTTGGTCCTTGAGGTGTTGCGGAGGATGGAAGTATTTGCACGGAGGTTTATCTCTGTTACACCTGCCCTGTAAAATGATACAATATTATAATTAGAGTGTATTCAAGACTTGGTCAGTAGTTATAATTTTTATAATGCTTCGCCTTGCAACAAAGAGAATTAGATGAAAAATACAACTTGCACAAATTGGAACTGGATTCAATGCGTTACGCCTCTATATCCCTTATTAGATTTACTGATTTAGAATTGAGATAATCGCTGATTTAGACTCCATATCTTTATTAATATTCTCCAAGAAAAAATCTGGTGAGAACAATACTCACACAATTTCCTTTTTCAATTCTCACAAATTCTCTATGCCGTGTTTACGAGCATAGCTGAATCGCAATCCGTAACCCGTCAGCCATGTAATCGACGATCTAAGAGAATAGTGTTTACGATGAGTGAGCACTAGTAGTCAACAGTACGTGCGCGCGCCAACAGTACGTGCCGCGCCAGCAGTGTTTTTAAATTAAAAGTGGCAAAATTAAATTTTGTAAGTTAAATCTGGTAACAGAATATTCCTTCCAATATGAACTTAAAATGACAGGTAGGTATAGAGAAAATATTTTTTTTTAAATATGAAATATTTCTGCATCATAAATGATATAGATTATTACTTTCTCTTACTCCTAGTAAGAGGAAATATTGTAATCGAATCAAATTTTCGATATCGAGTTTTCACCGGAAATATCCGTTTTGAGGTCCCCTGTGCCAAAAAAGTTGGTTTTTAGCAAATAGTCTTGTGTGTGTGTATATATGTGAACAGCATTTTTTTTTTTTTTAGAGGGGGGCCTATGCACTGCGACTTATGATCTTTTGTGCTCTGTGCCCTGGGTGCTGCAGGCTGCCCAGCACCGAAGCAGATGTCCCAGAGGAACATCGTTTCTACAGCACCTCCACCATCCCTAAGGAATCCTAGTAACCTGACGGGCTCTAGGAGGGTATATCCTCCTCCTCCATCTGGTAACTACCCAGCTTCCTGAATCTTCTCTGGGTGGCAGCTTTGCAGTCCGTTAGTAGATGCAATGGAGTCCAAACTCCCGACAGAATCTGCATATGCTGCCACTTTTCAAACACAGCTTCGGCAGGTATCCCTGAGCCGACAATGCACCGTGAGGAAACCCGGAAGAACGCGAAGTTTGATCTTACTCAGGCCGTTGCTGGCCTCCGATCTCCGTTGGTTTCCCAGGCAGATCTTGGCCTGCCGCAAACCGGGAAGGGAGTTCCAAAGTTGAGACCTCTTAACCTCCTCCTAGAAGGCCCTAGAAGCGTGGTCGCAGCACTATCTTTGCCAGGGTGTCTTATTCCTTTCAATGCCAACATGCCGTGGCATGGTAACTTTATTCTTCCTGTCTAGCCATTCCCAGACCATTTTAGAACTGATAACAAAGGCGCTCAATGCTTTAATGGCTGCTTGGCTATCGGAAAGGATTACAATCTCCTGATTCCTATATCCCCTGTCGAGGTTGAATTCAACGCATCTTCCAATAGCGTATATCTCCGCCAGGAAGATACTGGGAAATTTAGCCATGGGTTCCGAGTGCTTGGTCCTTGGACCAACCACCTCCGCCCCAGTCTCCTCGATAGTCTTAGACCCGTCAGTATACCATTTAATGGCATGTTCCTTAATGCCCAACAGAGCGGATCCTTCGCTCCTTTCACTTTTGGTACCCAATGTGAACAGCATAGCTCAAAAACTTGTAGAAAGTTCCAACTTAATATTCCGTTTAGGTATCACCATGGGATCCGACAGTAGGTTATCTGTCAAAATTCCTCAACCGGAAGTACCTCTTTATTGAATGTTTTTTTTTCACTTATTTGCGATTTTCTCAAAAATGGCTCCAACGATTTTCTTTGCATTTGATGTATCAAGTACACATTCAAGGAACTACAAATTTTACTTAAAACATTTCACAGGAAAAATTCATTTAAGGGTACTTTTAGGGAAGAGGTGGGGTTGGGTTTTCCTTTAAAGTACTATTTTAGTTCTCTATACAATTCTATCAACTAAATAATATTAAATTAATATTATATAATATTAAATAGATTGCCAAAATTCCGAATTTCAAGAAAATTAGTAAACCAGAAGTACGTTTTTACAGATCAGTTTTTTCAAATTTGCTATTTTCTCCATAAAAACACCGACGAATTTCATTAAATTTAGTATATTAACTATCAAATTCATCAATCACAATTTTGAAAACTGGAGTAAGAGAAATTTGTATGAATGTAGCGTATCACACCAGATGGCATAATATTATTGTATTGTATTATAGTATATGTACTGTATTGTATAATAGTTATTTTAAAAAACATTATTTTTATTGGTTATATATTATATTATTATAAAGTTATTTTTTTCTTAAAATGTTTACTTTGAACGATTACTATTTGTTGCAGTGCCGTCATTCCAAATAATTTGTTTAGAGTTGAAGTAGCCTTCTGCTGCTATATTGTAGACCTAAATTAGGGTGATTCAAAGACAAAGTAAGATTTGCATGTTCAGATGTGTTAAAATGGAATGCAATAATTAAATACTCGATTGAACACTAACACCAAACAATACAATATATAATAAAAATTGATGTGATGTTTTATATTTGCAAAGCATGAATAGTGGTAAAGGATTTGTTAATACTATATCGGAACATATCGATATTCAATAAAATAAAAAAAATGGCAGTGTTAGATAGCCCTTGGGTGTTACGTTGCTCTTGGATCTTTACTGGTATATTACAACAGTAAATTTGTATTCACTGTTATTATTAACTTGTTATACCACTACGATAATAAATATAGTTTGAAATTACTCCGTGTGTATTTCCTTTTGTGTATTAACCTTCAATTACAGAATAGAAGAGCTCACACAGCTATCTCGTATGAGAATAAAAACATTGGTGCCGAAACCCGGGATATAATCGTATATTCCTAGAATATTTATCAAGAAAACCCTTTGTTGCAGTTAATTTGATGTGTAGTCAATTGATGTGTTAATCGAGACAGAAGAACAAGATTGTTTCTAATTTCGTCAACTACAGCGGAAGTCCAATAGTATACAAGCCAGTAGAGAGTAATCCTTTCTAGTTTCTCTTTACCTTTATATTGTTATCTTCATTTTTGTCCTTAAATTACTTTTGGGAATTACATTGCCTTCTCCGTGCGAACAGTACATTAATAAAATGTCTGACTAAACAAAAAAAAGAGGCTCAATAAACAACTTACTTGATTTAAAAAATTCTTATTGCAGTACGAGCAGAAGAAGATTGAATATTGCAAAACTAGATTTTATTCAAATTAAATAAAGCCTATACTTATTTAAGTGTGAACTTGAGAAGTCCATTCCTAAATTATTAATGCATATGAAGGAGATAATATACAGTTATTATATTAGGAGCAAGAAGAATTTGAAAATGATTATTACAATGTATTTTCTGTGGCAAAGTCATTAGATACTTAAAATAAAAATTAATAACGAAAATGGGTTCGAGTTCAGCTGTGCTACCCTTAGATTTTTTTTTTCTTCCAAGGAGCCTCTACAGCTCACTATCCGTCCGGTGATGGTCAGTGTTGTCTGTAACGAGAGAACACTGTCCGGAGTCCGGCAGTGCACTGAGAAGACTCTGGGCGCCAATGACCATAGATGCTGACGCGCCTAAATTATAAAAAAAAAAAATTACGAAAATGATTCAGATCGTTCTAGTGATACTAGTTATTCGAATAATGACAAAAGTTCAATAATGAAAGCAGCAAATGTAGAGCTGGTAAAACTCCCAAAAATGAGTTTGCCTAATTTTGATGGAAGGCTTTAGAACGGATAGAGTTCCGAGGTATTTATTTATCTATGATAAATAATAATAATACTTTGACCTCTATTCAAAATCATCACTACTTTAGAGCACGTTTAATAGGTTGTGCAGCAGGTTTATTAAAATGTAATGAATTTTCAGCTACTTATGGAGGTGCATGGAGTGCAATTGTAGAAAGATTTGATAATCCTCGATCTCTTGTAGAAAATCATGTAAGAAGTATATTGCAGATTGAATCAATCACCAAGGTGAATTTAGGTAAATAAAACAGCTTATTGATTTAGTTACAAAAAATTTAAGATGTTTGAGTAAACTTGGACAATATACTGAGAGCTGGGATGCTCTTATAATTGAATTAATTTACGAAAAATGAGACACCCAAACCAATGCGAAATACAAAAACATAAAGTATCCATTAACTTTTGCAGAATTCAAAAAAATTATTATTTCCAGAGCCGAATAATTAGACAAACATGAAAAGAATGTTTTCAACAAATCTAGAGAAAAACCGCATTAACATCAAAGGTTCCAGTGTTTTGTTTTAGTTAGTTTACCATTACAATTTTTTATTTTTATTGTTCTATTGCCACATTTTTTTTTGCTTTGTTCTGTTAATGCTATCTATATTTTTATGTATATTCTTTCTTGATAGATAGCCCCTGAAGAAGGCAAACAATGTTTGTCGAAACGTCGGGTTATTAATAAAAAACAATAAAATTTTTGGTGTTTTCCTTTGATACCCCCTGGCCGATCAGCCGTCTAACAAATATATCTGGTTCCAGTAAAGGTTTCATGTCCCTCGACAATCATGCCAGTTCGGTAAGTTGCAAGCTATGTAAAAGAAATCACTATCCAGTGCTCTCTTTGACTAAATTATCCAGTTTTGATGAATTTGTCAGACAATGGATAAGTTGAAAAAAAAGAGTTAAGATCATGTCTCAATTGTTTATGCGATGGCATCTGAGCAAGGCATGTCGAAGAAGTCCTTGTCAAGTTTGTCATCAGAAACATCATACTTTATTGTATCAAAACTATAATGCAGAAAATTCGCCAAATGTTACAAATTGTTTTAGTTCTAATTTTAGTAATAAATCAAACAAACAGACTAATCATAATGATGAAGTACTAAATGCCCGCGATTCTGAACAAATTACTACAACTCTTTCTGCATTATGAATTGTTTTCGATGGCAACAACTACTGGTTATTCACTAAATCATCTACAAATGATTGGACCAACAATACAAGAGGATTTATTTTCGATTTTGCTACGTTTTAGACAACAAACATTTGTAGTCTGTGCTGATATTAAAAATATATAGACAGGTACTAACAAGAAGAGAGATCATTACAAACAGTCGTGTGGCGGCCCAATAAGAATGTTCCTTAAAACTTTACGAACTACAGACAGTAACTTATGGAACGACACCTGCTCCGTTCTTCGCGATTCGCACAGTTCTAGAAGTGGCAATTGAAAATGAAGAAAAATCTCCCGATTTACCCCAAATCATCAAACGAGACTTTTACGTCGACGATATGGTCACCGGATCAGAACTATCAATAACACTATTAGAATCTGTCATGGTGTCTCAAATATTTTAAAACAAGGTGGATTTGAACTGCATAAATTTTATTCCAAACACCAACAAATTGTAGACAGCATACCGGAAAGGAAACTACGTCAACTTCCGTACTTACTAACACGCTAACACATTGGGTTTAACTTGGCGTCCAGTTACAGATGAACTGCAATATTGCATTAATCATAACCTGGAAAATCAAAAGGTAACTAAAAGAACAATTTGTCGACAAGATCACAAATTTTTGATCCTCTCGGCCTTCTCAGTCTTTGCGTTATAGTAGCAAAAACATTATTATTACAAAAAATTTGGTTAGATCAGCTATCATGGGACGAAAGGGCCTTTAACAATTCATACAGCATGGAATACATTTAGTCATGCATTGCCGGTTTTTAATGACTTAAAAATAGGTCGTCGTTATTTGGACAAACGCTGCTCATGTGGAGATGCATGGCTTCTTGGACGCTTCTTTAAATGCATATGGGGCTTGTATCTTCTTAAAGCGAGGGAAATATTATGGTCAATCTATTCCGTGCGAAATCGAAGGTGAGCCCATTAAAAACGATTTCGAGGCCACGTTTAGAGCTTATGGGAGCATTATTGTTATCTAGACTTCCTACCAAAGTCAGAATAGCTGATGCATTATCAAGAGGTGTAAATCCTCGTGAGATTTTGGACTTGAGATCATGGTGGAAGGGCCCATATTGGTTTCTCAAGATAGATCTCATGGGCCCGATTCTGATTCCTTCTTCAAACCTCTTCCTGAAATCCAGAATTACATAAAAATGTACATGCACTAACCTGGTCATTAAAGCAACAGGAAACTTCACTGTTTACAAATATTTAAAGCTCTCAATTATTGAAAGAATAATAGCTTATATGTACTGTTTTATAAATAATTCTTCGAAATCACAGAAAGAATGATTACTTACAAATCTGAGCAAAGGGGAATTAGACAATTCTTTGAATCTATTAAACAATCACAACGTGAGTCATTTGCGAAAGAAATCCAAAAGTTGAAGAACAATAAACCTTATTCATTCTACAAGTAAAATATCCAATTTGAATCCATTACTCGATGATAATTATGTAATGCGGGTTGGCGGCCACTTAGAAGATTCTCATTTCAAGTTCTGCAAGAAACATCCCATTATATTATGTGGAAAAATTAATCTCACCAAACTTCTATTACAAAGAGAGCATCTGGGATTACTTCATTGCGGCCCACAACAGTTGTTAGCGTGTATAAGAGAAAAATGTTGGCCTGTAAATAACAGAGTTCTGGCTAAAAGAATATGCCATCAATGTGAGCGGTGTTCGCGTTTTAGCTCAAAATCAGTTTCACCCATTATGGGTAACCTGTCAAAAGAAAAATTAAAGCCTTGTCAAGTTTTTGAAGTTGTTGGAGTGGTCTATGCTAGATCATTCCTCTTAAAAACCAAAACCAGTCGGCGATATCTCAAAATCGTACTTGTTTGTTTATTGTTTTGTTACCAAGGCGTACACCTTGAATTAGTTACAGATCTTTCAAAAAATGCTTTTCTTATGGTTTAAGAGGAAAACCTATTAAGATCTATTCAGACAACGGGATAAATTTCGTAGCCGCTAGTTCCGAACTAAAATTATTATGCAAATTTATTAGTACAAATAGTGAAGAGCTTGTTAAAAATTTGCTAAGGAAAATATAGACTGGTCATTCATTCCACCTAATTCCTCTCTCTCTCTGGAGGTTTGTGGGAAGCAGGGATATATATATATATGTATATTTTTTTTTTTAATTTAAGGCACGTCAACATTTATGATCATTGGCGCCCGCAGCCTTCTCAGTGCATTGCCGGCATCCAGCCAGTGTTCTCTCGTTACAGACAACACTGTCCATCACCGACAGTGAGCAGTAGAGGCTCCTAGGAAGAGAAAATCTCAGGGTAGTTATAATCAGTTCATTTTAGTATTTTTATAAGTTTACAATTAGTTCTTTTAATCTTTATTAGTTTAGTTCTCTCTCTACTTTAACTACTAAAATTAGGAAAGCGCACGCATACTCACACACAACATACACACACAATGCAGGTCCGCATTGCTGGATAACACTATGATTTTGTACGTTGTAGCGTGCTTCGTTGTTTTGATTCCGACCGGTTTCGGATTTTTATCCATCGTCAGCGTAAGTAACGAATTGATTGCAAACATATAAAAAAATGTAGTCTACAATGTTATCAATGTTGGACAGTCTAATGTACAGCTTTGACCTTAATGTAAATATTCTTTAATTATTTATTGCTGCTGCACACAGAAACCTGAACTCACTTTATCCATTTGCCAGGAAACTTGGCCAGGACCAACAAGGTCAAGGATCAGTTAATTTTTTTCTTTTATCAAGGTTGCTCCTCACTGCGTTCCTTGATCGAAGAGAGGAACAGATGTTAGAAGCACCTTGTGTTCTTGTATTATGCTCTTCCAATCCCCTGGAAGCACATCTCCATTCTCTGTCTCAATATTGACAAAATTTGGCGGGCAATAGACTTCAGCACAAGTCAGTTTTTGCTTTTTTTTGATGTAATTGTGCAATGCTACAACTACACTGATTGTGTTGCGGGAGGCATACTATCAGTTTCCACTCCCCTCCAGTTAAGTACAACAAATCTTGCTCCAATAAACTGTTTTTATTGAAAACATTTTTTCTAATTTCATTATGTGAGGGGCACCTAGCCATAAAATGTACAATGTTTTCTATTTCCTCTGACTACAGAGTGAGCAAGTTTGCGGTAGTTCTTCCAAATTATTCCTTTCATAATTTAGGTTCAGGAGCTCACCTCTAATTTTCAAAATCCAACTGATACCTTTCGTTGCAAATTTATCGTTAAAACAGAATTGGTCTCCTAACTCATAATTTAGGTATTTATACATGACACTAAACTGACAGATCCTGGCTCTATTTATTTGTAGAGTTTTGTAGGGGATTATTGCACTGCAACCTGAAAGATCTATTGTGCCCCCCCTGAGCCTTCTCCAATGCACAGCTGACCTCCAAACAGCGTTCTCTAGGTACAGACAACACTGCCCATCACCGAACAGTGAGTTGTAGAGGCTCCTAGGATCAAAAAATCTGCGAGAATCTGCGCTAGGATGAAGAATCAGCGTGCTGCATTCGAACCCGGGACCTCCGCGTTGCTAGTCCAGCGCGCTACCACTCAGCAATTCTCTTTCTTCTCCCTTGGCTTTCGCCAATTAGAGACGGAGACCCTAGTTTGTGTACTGTGTTTATCCTTGTCTGTAAAGTGTAGAGTGTATGCAGTTTAAGTGTATTGTGTACGTTCTGATAAAGTGCATGGAGTACTGAGCTGTGGTAACCCGTAGGGTCGTTACTCCCCAAGTAACTGCATGCGTCCGATAACTGCATGCCCCTATTTATACAATCTACTTTTCTTTTTCTTTTTTGCGCATCAACTGCCTTGGCCATTAGCGCCTCTATTAGTTTATTCTTGCATATTTCCTCCTTTAGCCTCACCAATGCAGTATTCCAATTATTTAAGTTACCATAATTTGAAGACCAATAATTTCGGATATCTATATGAAGGCAGATTTAAAGCTTTTAACAAATAGTTGTGTGTAATTTAGATGTAAACATTAAACTGGGGGAATGCGGGTCCCCAATGTAAAAACATGTTTGGCATGTTACGCTGCAGCACTAATAATTTTTTCATAAAAAGAATTAATAACTGTTCCACTTGTTTATATGGCTTTCCTCCCCAAACTTGTGCGGCATAGCACATGATGGCTCGACTTACCTTATTAAATGTCTCCAATTTTGCAGACAACGGGCTTTATTGCTAGATAAGAAACATTTCAAAGTTTAATTCATGCCTATTTTGGCCTTTAATAAATTTTCATCCAAGTGTTTGTTTAAACTTAATTTTGGAATCGATATGATCCCCAGGTATTTGTAAGATTTGACCACCTCAATTTAATTTCCTCCCACCAACTTCCATTTCTCTCGTTTAGAAAATCTTGCCCCATTCCGAAACAGTACAATCTTAGATTTCGGCAAATTATTCAAAAGATTCCACTTTAAAAAAAAGTCAGTTTTACTTTAAAAAAGGTATATGGTCCCTGTCGTTTTCGTGACAATTTAATATGTATTAAGCTTGTAAGTGTAAAAATAATGTCAATGGTAGAATACCCTGATCGGAATCCCGCCTGAAACTTCTTCAATATATTATTTACCCTGCACCCAATGGAATTGCAGAAGTAGACCCAAGACAATTTTATAATTGTATTTTCAAAAGATATATCGCGATAATTTGATACTACATTAATATCTCCGTTTTTGTGCAAATATAATGGAAATGCTGCTTTGTGCTGTTTGGAAAAATAATGGAGTTTTTAAAATTAGAGGGGACCTGGCCTTTTGCAAATAAACTATTGCAAAATATCAAAAGAGTTTCATGAACATTATCAATCTCAAATTTGAAAAATTCGTACGGTATTAAATCCATGGCGCTTTATTATTTTTACAACTATTTAAAACAATTTTCAATTCCGACATTATATACCACTTATCTAGAAACTCATTAACAATAAATGGTGCCGCCTACAGAATACGTTCAGATAGCAGTGGGCATTCGGTAATTGATAACTACTTCTTTTATTGTGAGGTTCTTAGTAGTTAATGGCTTCATGAAGTTTACCTTTAAAGGAAATGCAGAACCTCCAACAAAAAAAATGGATAGTTAAAAATAATCTTTTAAGTTTCCGCGGTCATGTTTGTCATGAAGAACCCTGAGATTCCGAATAGAGACCGCGTCAGTGGTTTGCTAGAAACCGACGTCTATTGCAATGAACAATGAGCAATGAGCCTCTTCAGGGTCATTACACCTTGAAAAACACAGTATTGTGTTGACATTAGTCGTGTTCACATGTCTAGTGTTTCTCCTAAGTGCATATACTTTGAATTGTTTATCTGTTGTAACTTTGTGTTACAGTATAAAACTTTATTCTTCAATTTCAAATTCATTTTATTTTAATTAATTTTTTTTTTCTTTTTCTTCATTTTCATTTTTATTTTCTTTCAATATCAGTGGTACTAAATAAGTAAAATGCCACTTACTGGCATTTCACCAACAATAATTATGACCGACAAAATTAATAAAGAGTCGGAACTTCAAATCTGAAAATGAAAGAACGTAAAACTGATAATACTGTTTTCGAAATTACCGTAAGTACTGCTAATAATTTTGAGCCACTTTCCGACATAAAAAGCATGGACGAGGACAGTAACCCTCAGCCCAATGCAACCAATAAAATTCATACATTGAAAAAGAACGTTAAAATACCACCCATTGTGGTATATAGTTACATTAAAAATCATTCTGAGGCTCTCAAAAATTTAAAAGCTGCATGTAAACAAGAGTTTGACGTGAGATGTAGAGGCAATAGGTTAATATTTTTTACAAAATGTAAAGAAGTCTATAACAAAATTATAAGCGAAGTGGCATCTGCCAAACTTGAATATCATACCTACACACCTAAAAATGAAATCAGCCACACTTTAGTACTTAGAAACTTACCACCTAACGTAACATGTGAGGAAATAATCCAAAACTTAGCAGGAAAAACATGCCAGCAATTAAAGTGTCCCAGATGATAAAAAAAGACTTAACAGGGAAAATCATAAAATAACCGCTTTTTATACTGACATTCGCTAAAAAATAAATACTAAGGAAGTTGTTGTTAATAACAAGATATGTGGCTGTATCATCTCTTGGGAGCGATACAAAAACTTTTCTGGCGTTACACAATGTTATAGGTGTCAGTCATTCAACCATATAACGAAAAATTGCTATCGCAAGCCAAAATGTCTTAAATGCGCTGGTGACCACCTAACAGAAGAGTGTGAAACCCCACCAGATCATCCGCCAGTATGTGTGAACTGTGGTGGTAGTCACACTGCAAATCATAATAGTTGCTAAGTCCTACAAAAACACATCAAAACGCAACCACAACGAGCACAATTGAGTAAATCACTTTCTAAGCCTGCGTTCCAGATGAATTCTTCTGACTTCCCGTCACTTCCAAAATCATATCAAGGTAACAGTTCTCCTCCTACTTTCGCATGGGGCGCTGCTGCACGTAACATGCTAGGACACATGTGTCCGGCTATCCTCTCGATAGGATGGGCATTCTCTAGCCCAGTGCCCTTCACGTCCATAACGGAAGCAACCCCCGTCGGGATGGCGCTTCCGGAGAGGACCTGTTGACCCCGTGGATATCATATCTTTCTTGACCCCACCTCGACGGCCCGGCTTCCGCTTGTTCGACCAGCGTAGCTCTGCGGACAGCCTCCAGCACAGTATCTTGGGGGTGGTATCGCAACTGCCTCCCTGCCTCGCCCCTAAGCCCCTGCATATAGGCCGCGAGTACAATACTTTCGGCATGTTTCCGCTCCCATAATTGCTCCTCCTCGGGGCCCTTCCGAGTAAGGGTGCGTTCCCCCAACGGACTGCAGCAATCGGCAAACTCTCTCACGCCTTTCCCCTTCCCGTGCACCACCGAGTTTAGAGCTAGTAAGCTCTGCGCCGGGGTGGCCGTCTCCTGGAATCTCTCCTCTAGAACCCGACGATAGCACGAAAACTCCGTATGTATCCCCTGTAATTCTGGGTGACTACTAATGCACCTCGCTGCCTGGCCAGTAGCCTTAAGTCGGCAGACCAGCACCTTATCCGCGTCTGCCCAGTTTCCGCTAGTGGCCACCATGTCTAGGTTACGCAGAAACTCAGTCACCGGCGCAGACCCCGGCTCACCTGACCAGCTAGGGATCAGGTGCATCAAGGACATATCCCGCTTCGGCCCCGATGGCTTGGCGCCCACATCAACTCCGCCCGGGTTCTCTTGACCAACTCGGTTGCGCCCTTGTAGCTGCATTGTCTCCAATCGCTTAGCAAGCTCCTCCCTCTCCCTGTCCCGTACGACAAATTCGGCATTAAGTCATCGAAACTCCTCCACCTCCCTCCGCAACTCTTCCTCCTTAGCCTCTTTCGGATATTTTATGGTTAGGGAGCCTCGGATCCCACTTCTGACACCAAATGTAACGGGATATGGGAGGTTAGTGGATAAGGGAAGTATTAAGCTATACTGCGCTAGTAGATTTACTATTATATTAGAACCATACTGGAAAAATACAACTCAAAAAAAAATTGTAATGCTATAGGATATAATATTTGATATAGAGAGTTTACAATAAAATAATGGAAGGTGTTAAGCCGGTGAATTCTACTCGTCTAATAGTTAAGAACACAACTGCCGGAAGATATATTGAACATTAGATGACTACTAAGCTAAACATGAACACTGGCTAACATTCAGCCCCGATACTATATGTTCCTTTTTACTATTACCCTACTCTAAACAATAATTTTACTCTACTTTGCATAATAGATTACTCTACTATTAATTTTATCCTAGCCGAAGCCCTTATCAATCAAATGATTTGTGAAATACAAAGCGTAAGGCTTAAACTAGCTAATTACTGGTAAATAATATCCTAAACATCAGTAAATTTCTTACGTTAACCCCATCCCCTAATTCAGACTAGGGCCAGTGCAATCCAGTGTGCCGCCTCGGCGCCAGAAGTTAGAAAAATGCCATGGGTACTCACCGAAAAGTAGTCCTATGTACGCCTCCATTCACTAACGCTCTCCGAGCTAGACTGACTCTTCTTTTAAAACAATTCTCTCACACATAGAGAAATAGTAGGAGCAAAACGCTGACGCGGCAGACCACCTCTGCACTGGCCCAGTCGTATAGATAATTGTTCTCTTCTCTTATTAACTAGTTTAAAATATAATAATTCAAATGTTCGCACCACTACAAATCCTTTCTTTGTTTTTACTTAAAGTAGTTTTAAGTCCATCCAATTTAATTTTTATTTTATAATTTAAATCTACATTTATTTCTTTTTCTAACAGTGTATATATGTTCTATTTCTATTTCTAATATGTACAGTGTCCCTATGTTTTCGAATGTGAAAATGGCCGAACATTCCTTATTTTTTTTAAAATACACATTACACAGTCATTTGTAATTAAGAGACATCATGGGCTCTCACAAAGTGATTAGTGTTTCTCAGCCCTATGGAAGAAAAGTAAAATCTACTAACGAACGATTTGGACTGTGGTTATTATTAGAAAACTTGGACAACTTAATTATAAATATTGGCGATATTAATTATACTGAGGGTGAGCAGTTACTAGAAGGTTGTAATTCTAATACTTGTTCCAATTACAGACCCGTTCTGCGACAATATAATGCTTGTTAAAATATGTGCTTTGGAAGACTGCGATAGGAATGAAAAAAACCTAATTGTTAAGAAGGAAATTTGTGGCTCTTTCAACAGTTATCTCCGAGGGAAATTTGGTAAATTTGTTTCTGCGGGACATGGTGTTAAAGCCAAACTACCTTTTTTACGAGAAAGCAAGAACTAGATGGCTAAAGTTGTCGAAACAGTAATTGGAGAAGAATGTTTAGGAGATATTTACAAAAATATAACAACCCAGTATGTATACCATACAAAGTCGAGCTAGCAGATGTTAAATTGGAGAATTTACTGGAAGAATTCCAAGAATTATTAAACCAACCAAAAAAAGAAGATTACTACCTAATGGATTTGGATATAACACAGGACTTTGCTGGAATATTTAATAAAACAGAAATGGGCAGTTATTCAACCAATAATTTTAACTTTTGCTACCAAGGAGAGTATAAGAACGATTGTAATGCAATTGTGGATAACGACAAAACAGTTGGAAAGGATTGTTTAACTTGGTTAACGTCTAACGCAAGAGTTAAAATATACAATAAGTTTATTTGTCAAATAAGAAATCCGGGCGTTAATAAGAAAATCGGCAACCATATTATAGATTTTATAAATTGTCCGGGTACGAGATTAAAAGAAACATTTTCTTCTACTTCTGCCAAAGAACATGGTATTACAAGACTAGAAGCTACAATTTATAACTATTGTATTGGAAATTATTACGAAGCAGCCGACAATATGTACAACCCTCTGGAAGACTTTTTATCTCTATTGGAAAGAAGCAAACGTTATTTCCGTCAAGCTCCAATGTATTCTGTTTCTTTTGCAAAGATGTGGACAAGCCTACAGACACTTTACAAAACAGTTGTTGTCTTGCATTTTATAATTTGTTACAGTATGTATATTGGGCGAATAAGAACACAAGAAAGTTGACTGGTATACAGTTAAACCTACCAGAAAATCCCAAGAACCAAGAGAAAAAATGACAAATTATGTTGTTTCGGCATTTAGTTTTAACTCTCTACCAATTAATTATATAGAGGTTGTGGAAGATTCTGGAAACAAAGATATTATAAAGATTGTGCAAAAATGTTATATTAAAGCTGGGGAAACGTATTTCTCAAAAACTGGAACAGTGTTTTCTACCCTACCAGAAAGTATAGATATCGAAAAGACAGGATTGGTCTCTACCAATAATGTAATTCCTCATGTCTTACGGAAGAGAGCTAACATAACCAACAGGCTATTGCCATATGCAGTAAAAGAAATAGAACCCCCATCTCTAATGTATGTACTATCTGCAAAGAAACGACAGCTAGAACTAGAAGAGGTGGGTTTAAAAAGAAGAAAGATAGTACAGCTATTAAAGAGGAATACAAGCAACTGGTGGAGAAGGAAAACGAGCTGACCGAATTTAAAAATAGGTTAATAAACCACTTTAAAACATACTGGAAGAGTTCGGACACAAATGGTGTGTACAAAGTTTCTGCGTTTACCGTAAACAATAAAGGAACTTTTACATATTATGTTAGAGTCCTTGCAGAAAAAGAAGGGTGTAAGAACATATATTTTCTAAAAGGGTACCACAAAAATATATTTATAAATGCCTATTCTAATAAAGAAAAACTTATAGAAAATGGTTACGTTACAATACCAAAAAATGGGTTGGATATAATTTCCTCACCCACCGAGAAACCATTTTTAACCTTTACAACAATTGGTGTATCAACTTACAAAGGAACCTCGTTTACCAAAATAGAGAAGATGGAATTTTGCACAGACATGTGGAAAAATGTGCAAGATACCGCTTTTACACAAGAGGAGATGGAGAAGTTTAATGATACTACGATGCGAGAAATAAAAGGTCGAAATATAGGGACACTGTACATATCCAATTATTTGTTAGAAAAAGAAATAGAATGCGGAAATGTAGATTTAAATTATAAAATTAAAATTAAATTGGATGGACTTCAAACTACTTTAAGTAAAAATGAAGAAAGGACTGTATTTTCGTGTAAATTATGTTGTATATTATTAACAAAATAAAAATTAAAAAAAGCAATAAAACGCTGTTTTTCTCTATAACCCCCTCCACCAAAGTAGTTGAAACTATGGTAGATGAAAGTATAGTAACCCTCGTTTCTTACCTATATGATTGGTCGACGGGGAAGTGGTGGGGATAAGTGGGCGTGGCTTAAATCACGGCTAGACTCGATGATTGGTCGAGGAGAGGAAGGGAAGTGGGGATGGCCTAAGTGCTGGTCCAGTTCGATGATTGGTCGTTAGGAGAGGGAGGGAAGTGGGCGAGGCCTAAGTGCTCGTAGTTCGATGATTGGTCAATAGGGAAGTGGTGAGGGTAAGGGGCGTGGTCTAAGTACTCGTCGAGTTCGATGATTGGTCGATGGGGAAGTGGTGGGGGAAGTGGGCATGGCTTCGGAAGGGGCGGGGATGGAGAGGAAACGGGGAAGGGCCCGGAGGTGAGGGGAAAGTTGCCCTGCGAAAAAGGTGTGCCAGAAGCCCCATTTAATATCGATATACACTGTAATATATTTGCAGATTAATTTTGGTTCAGGGTAATCTGTCAGAAATTTAGCAACACGAAAATAGAATATAAATGGGAGATGTACAGAGTATTATTGGTATTAAAATGTAAGGGAAGGGCGGAGAGAAGAGTGGAGTACTAGTGAACTCCGAGGCTGGCTGCTATACCACCAGCTACTGCGCTATACTCATGCACCACGCATGTCCACAAACTCACAAGTGACTACAGTGAACAGCATTGACACATATATTACATTCACATCTTTATTTCTAACACAATCATGAAACTCATTCATTCAATTCCATTAGAGTATGGTGGGCAGAGCGCACCACTCTGCTGCTCTCTATGTCATCATCACTCCCCACCGACCCCTCTACTAACTAAATGTACAGAAAGGTTTTCAGTTTAAGCAAATAATCACATTAAATACTTCCCTACTCTTTAATAAATAACTATGCATTTAATTTGCTCTCCACACCATTTTACACCATATCACTTTGTTGCTCTTACTCAAACTTTAGCTCACTGTCAGTGTGATTGTCTGTGTCTGTTTGTCTTAGTTACTTTTCTCTTTCACCTCACCTCTCTTATTCCAATATCTTTGACATTAAGTTTTGTTAATCTCTTTGCTTATGATTCACAAAAACATATACTTATGCTATCAAATATACACTAATACTAGGGAACACTACAGTCTGGCTGCTATTGAGACACTACCTGAAAACTGTGCTCCATTGCTCGCGCATGCTAAACACACACACATACACAAACTCTCTCTCTCTCTCTCTCATTCTTACTCACACATAACACAACGATAATGAAAATATCTTGATGAAGCATTAATATTTTGCTATGTTATGCTATTCTGATTTCAAACCTCAGAATTTTAATTGAAACATTCTCATGAGGGAAGCACGAAGTCACAGTTCCCAGAGGACATGCCGAAAATCAAGTTTAAAAAAAAAAATGTTTCAAATAAAAGTAAGAGTGATGTATGTATATTATATATATATATATATTACTATATTATCATATTGCTATTATTATTATTTTTTAAGCGGGCCGTATATAATAATATATATAATAAATTTAATATATATAACACATTTTAATCTATATATAAGGCCGCTTAAAAAATTACATTTATTAAAAAATGTAATAGAGTCTGGTCTGTTTTCACCAGTTATTTGTTTTGGCGATTAATAGTTAACATTTTTAGAATAAATTGGACTTTGCAATTTGGAATTTGAGTTCTACAGTGTCTACGAACTAGTGCACATCGCTCTCTGTTAAGTTTAAAATTATTCAGTTTCTGTTAAATTTTAAAACTTGAAATTTGGCATAATTAGCAAGGTAGTGTTGTTGAATAAGTGTGTGAAAACACGAGTGATTAACTTCAATACTTTTGATGATATGATTAATTATAGTTTTTATTAAAAATAAGGATTAGTGAGATTACTCTATAACAATTTAGACAAACGTAGTGGGGAGTGTGCTTGAAATTATAGTGGGGACTAGTTTACTTCACAACAAGCTTCTACTCTTTCAAAGTAAGAATACGAACTTTGTTGTTTTTAAAAGTTTCAAATCAATTATTTGAATTTATTCAATTATTTAATTTAAAGTAAGAATACGAAATTCTCTTGGCTTTAAATTTTTAATTCAATTATTTGATTCTATTTCTAAATATTAAAATTAACAAAAAAATGAAATTAGAAGATATTGCAGCATTAATAAGAGAGCTTCAGGGTGATATTAGAAAGAGCAATGAAGAATTTAAAGTATACAGGGAACAATTGGAGGAATCAAAGAAGCGAATTGCTTCTTTGGAATGTACTCAAATTGATATAATTAAAAAACTTGATGAGGTTGAAGCCGAAATTAAGAAACAGAAAACAGTTGATAGAAAAAACATCTTGATAATATTCAATCTTGAGGAAAAGCCAAATGAATCTACAAGTAATTTAATACAAATAATTATAGACCTGTTTTCTTCAAAGATGGGAATTACACTAGTTCCAAGGGATATTAATTATGCTTTTCGTATGGGTAAAGTGATAGGAAACAGACCAATTTTAGTTAAATTACAAACTTTCTGGGCTAAAATTGAAATATTTAAATCTGCTAAAAAACTTGAAGGTACACCAGTTGGTATCTCCGACGATTTTCCGGAAGAGATAAGAGCTAGGAGAAGAAAATTAATACCTTTTCTAAGAAAAGCCCGGACAGAAAATTGTGTAGCATATCTGAGGTAAGACAAATTAATACATATATCCGGCCGCTTAAAAAATTACATTTAATAAAGAATGTACTGGTCTGTTTTCACCAGTTATTTTGTTTTGGCGATTAATAGTTAACATTTTTAGAATAAATTGGACTTTACACATTATACTTGTGATATTAAAAAAGTTAAATAAATTAAAAATGTTTACTAGTGTGTGTTCATTTATTATCAATTTGTTTAGTTTTTTCAGTTCGATTTGATTTAACTTCGCTTTAGCCCCTTGATTAAGAAAATTAAAACATTCAAAATTCGAATTTCAAAATGCCCTTAGTGCCAAGGCTGTCGTACGTACTGTAGCACTAATAATTGTTGACGGCCGCTCCATCAGATATGCAGCCACTGCTATGGTGTTCCCTACCAAACTCTGCGAGATGCTGTGCGTTACAGAGAAACAGGCACATACTCAAGAAGGCTAGCTCAGGACGTCCAAGGGCCACTGAGCTGCGCGACGACTGTTTCTTAACTCTGACAGTTTTACGAAATCGTCATCTGACAGCTGTTGAAGTAGTTCAGCGCCTCCAAGAGTTCGAGGTATTTCATTTCTGAGTGAACAGCTCGAACGAGATTGAATGAGCAAGGTTTGTTGGCTTTTCGCCCTGCAAGAGGGCCAGAACAAACCAGGGAGCACCGAGTTTCTCGCCTTGGGTTTTCTTGGCAATACATCAATTGGATTATCGAGCTTTGGGCAAGTGTATTATATACTGACGAGTCCCGATTTGCCTTAAGGGATCCAGATGGCCGTGAACGAGTGTGGAGGAGAAGAGATGAGAGATTTGCACAATGTAATTTTGTTGTCACTAGGCCTTTCTAACGAGGCTATCTGATGGTTTGGGTAGGTATCAGTTTACAAAGGCGTAAGTAGTTAGTGATCGTTCGTAGAGGTTCCATGACTGCTGCTCGGTATTTGGCGGATATATTGCAAGAATATGTGGACCCTATCATGCCGGAGATAGGTGAGGATTTTGTGCTAAGCACGGTAACGTTCGTCCACACACAGCTCATATATGCATGCCTTTCTTAATAACCATAATATTGACTTCCTAAACTGGCTTGCCTGTTCTCCTGTCTTAAATCTCATAGAGCATCTGACTGATATGCTTCGAAGCTGGATAAGAAATCGGAGTGTCCTTCCTGGGACGCTTCAAAAGCTAGAAAAGGCACTTCAAGACAATGAGCTCTAATGTCACAAAACGTAATTTCCCGCTTGATTCAGAGCATGCCTAGAAGCTGTGATAAAGGCAAGATGAGGTACTACTCGATATGAGCACCATCCCACTAAAAAATAATGTAAAATTAAAAAAATAAACAGGTAACTAAAATCTTCCAGATTCACTTTTTTTTAATTAATTAATATTTAATTATTTTAAATTTCCCATATGAAAATCAGTTAATTTGTAAATGATATGAACGAACAAAATTATGAAAAATTGAAAACTTTACATAGAAATAGTAAATTTATCAGGTGGCCTGACTTTTTTGCCGGTGAGTGTATATACAAATTATGAAAGCTATATCGTTATTTTTACTTTTACTTTAGAAAGAAATGTTTCATTTAGCCAAGGGCAAAGGAGTACAGAGTATTTAATAATTTTACCTTATTACCACACTGTTTAACATATTAGGATTTTATGAGAATTTTGAGAATGGATTACCAATACAGTGTGAAATACAGTGCTATCTATGTGTTAGTGAGCCAGCTGCAAGATAAGCCTTGTGAGCCAGCTATAGGTTGGCTTTTATTGATGACATATCTTTTATAGTAATAAGTTTGAATTAAGGAATTTAGTTAAAAAAAAAAAAATAATAATCTGTATTAGAAGCTAAGGCGTACACAGACGCAATAATAATTGAAAACATCACAAATATATAATTTTGTACGTTTGAACACCACAGTTCTATCGGTTGTTTATTGTAAAAATTCAACTGTAATTCGGCAGTATACATTATGCAGTACGTCTAATTATAGCTCCTCTTCTTCAGATCGAAATTCGGGGTAGACCAATTTTTAGTGTTTATTGCTACCTGTAATTAGGTTCTGTATTAATAAAATCCAATAATTTCAATATTCAAATTTTATAATTGATTTTTATTAATTGATTATTACTAACACTTTGATTTCTTCAATTTTGGTTGGTAAAAAAGGTGATTTAATTTCAGTCATTTTGATGAAGTTCATTATCATTGTTTGATGAAGTTCATTATCATTGTTTGATGAAGTTCAGTTGCATTATTTAGTTTTATTTTCCAAATTGTTATTAATTTATTTTAGATACAACTCCTTCTTTTTAAGTTCATCATTTCATTCGTAAATTTTACATTAGATTTCTTTCATCTAGAATGATTTTTATACTATCATTACAATTCTCTATTTTCATTAACTATAAAACGTTCATTATTTTTATGATATTCACAATTGGTAATTCCTTTGTTATTCTTTACATTATCAAGACAAATATTTTCAAAATTGAACCTATTTTTAAAATATTGGGTACTCTGAATTAGTTAAAATAACAATTACTTATTTTTATAGACTTTATTGTTAAAATTTGCTAATATCGTTTTGTTTCTGTTGATCATAAAGAATTCATTTCACCTGATTGGGCTAAAATATTAATTCATATAGTTTGTCTTCAATCATGGATATACCGAATATAAACACTACTTTTTCTTTTGAGAATGTGATGGTTGTGTTTGGTATTGCTACGTTTGTAGCAGATAATATTGTTACTGTTCTAAAATAGCAGACTTTTTCACCTTCCCTATTTATTGTTGTGGTTTCATTATTTCGCTCCTGATTATTTTTTTAAACTACTTTGGATTCAATATCAGGTATTTTATTGACTACTTCAGAAACTTTTTAAAAATAAATTTGATTATTTTTATTGTATGTTTTTAAGGTTGTTGGTGGTGGCCAATATGTTTGAATAGGACGCTATATTTTTCTTCTTCATATGCGTCCAAATTTACGGTTATTTGTAGTAAACAAAACCAGTCGACTGATTAGTCCGATTTCGTATTTCTCTTTGTTTCTAATGGAAAAAATATTAATTTACACTTGTTTTCTAATTTAATTGTATAGTACCCTAGCAGTTTTATGAAATTACAAATAGTTATAGTAGACTGAAATTATAAATAGGATAAATAGTAGACTGATTTATTAGGTTAAACTATTTTTTTGTTTAATTAAGGCGCATCAACTTCGGTCATCGGCGCCCGGAGCCTTTTCAATGCATGCCGGTCTTCGGAAAATGTTCTCTCGTTACCGACACACTGTATACATCACCGGACAGTGAGCTGTAGAGGCTCCTAGGAAGAAAAAAACCTGCTGGACTCGAACCCGGGACCTCCGCGTGTGAGTCCAGCGCGCTACTACCACAGAGCCCTGGTGGTTCCCCTGGTTAAACTATTAATTAGATTTCTTTCTTCTATTAATTTAGTGTTTTCAATTTTTAGATTTTATATAGAATGCTTCAATTCAATTCAACAGTATTCTGATTTTTTTTTAAAAAAGGAATCAAGCAGTGAGCGGCAAGGAAAATGGTCGAAGGAGGTAAAGGTTTGGCCGTCAGGGGCAGTCCGTCAGCTGTTCTTTATTGATCAAATTTTCATTTAGGCAACAGCTGTTAGATCTCCCATACAAACACACATACACACAAACCACCGTCTTATCACATTTACTTTGCACCACCTAACGTACACTTACATAACTGTTTTACTTATATGTATCACATAAAGATCCATTTTCATTGTACAGATCGCTATTTAGGAGTCAAATAATAATAATAATAATAACAGGAAATATGCAAAACTGACTGAGGAAATTATTAGAGTGTGCCAATTAGAATACAGATGTGGTCCCAAAGACATTACTTGAATCTCTAAAGAAACTGGAACCTTCATCCACTCTGTTCCTCTTAATGCAGAATGCAATTGCCCTGGAAAACGTGCCGTACCGTCCGCCTATTTTTAAAATATAATTAAGCACACTAAAGTTTATGCTTGGTACAAACCCGCACCAACTGATGTAACCAGCTATAAGACTGAGAAAGGAATAATAATAATAATAATGGCATAAAGACGACGTGAACAAAGTCGTATCCAATACGATCTAATCTCAGATCTCAGCTTTGATGTAATTTTCGATCGTTGTATTCAATGTCATAAAAACAACACTTTCCAATTTTCACAGTCGTTTCTGTAAATGTGTTGTTGTTTTCCGGGTTCGTGCAAAATGCAAAAAGAAAAAAAAATCGTTACAGGAATTGTGAATCATTCACAGTGTTTATCTTACCAACAAATTTGTCTGATCACAAATACTCCTGAAACCTCGTACCTTTAATAAAGAATTGCCCTTAACATTCACATATAGATAGATATAGGTATTATAGTAGGAAGCTGCATCTTACTCAGGTTGGTTTGATCCAGATACCAAATACCGAAGGTGTGCTACACTGTCCATCACTAGGGCAGTGCTACCAACAAACCCCAGAAATACTACGGAGATTTCGATGTAAAACTAACATCTCAATACTCAGAATTCATCTAAAGTTTTTGTGGAAAAAATATTTCAAATAATAGTGTTAAATTTGTAAACGAGGAAGTTAGAACTCCCACTTTGAAGAGAATCTTTGGAGCAGATGTACAGATAATTCAAGAAAACAGAGAATCCTAGCTGTGTTGGGTCGCACTTCTGGTTAACCATTTACTTCAAACTTGCAACTGGAACAATGTATTTAATGAACCTAAATAGGTGATAGAACCATAAATTGAATTACTGAGTCAAGCTGCAGCTTCTCCAGTGAGTCTGCGAAATTAGCTTTCCAAATTTAAAGAAAATCGTTGTAACTGTAATGTCATAGCAATGTCAAGTGGCTCCAGCCAGCCGCTATTTTCTATATAATTCTATATAATTAGTATCATTATCAAATTTTCCCATTGTTAAATTCATTGTTAAAACTCACATCATTATCAAATTGTTAAATTTATTGTCAAAAATTCACAAATTGGCAATCTTATCAAACCGTGATTTTTAAACTATGTACATAACAAAATTAATACGGTGTAAATAATTCATAAATTGTAACATAATTCAACTCATATAACTAAAATGCACACAACTAACTTAAATTCAAAAAAAAAAAAAAATAGGGCACGCTCGTACAACGACGTAAATCTACGAAGATGCAACTTCAACAACCGCCCCCGCAACAAATTTTTTCATCGGGGAGGGAATGATGTAATGACATATCAATGTCATAGCAATGTCAAGTGGCTCCAGCCAGCCGCTATCTTCACAAAAGATAACAAGAAGAAAGGATAATTTATAACTAGTGGCCCAGCCGGCCGCTGTCTTCAAGACAAGGGCCGCGCCGAACAAAAAGCCTTTTCAATACAAGGGTCAATACATCAGTATTAAAGACAAGCACCGATAAAACCCTTTTAAACAAGGATCATTATTGAACAGAAGCCACCTGGCCGATTCAAGGCTACCAGTATTTGAAAATCACCGATGGGAGGCCATCTGTCGCCAAAGCTGGCCACTGACCTAAATCGCACTGGTCACCGATCTGGCCAAGGACGCACACTACGAGAGATGTCTTAGTGGAGTACTACTTACACACCTGACAGTGTGTGAGTAATACTAATATAAACTTCGGCCCACTGGAGGAGGGGATGAGTATTATCATTACGATTATTAGCATTACAGTTTCAACGAGCAGCAGTGATATTTAAGTTCCGCGAGCGCGTCCCTATACAAGGTTAAACTTATAATTATTCTATCAAACATTTCATAGTTGTGCATATTAGTTTTATTTATTTTAATCATTTTAAATTAGTTGTTGTTTATCTCTTTAAATTATTTATTTATTTCTAACAGTTCATATTAATTGTAGTTACCATTTCACACATTCAAATTATTGTAAAAATATAGTCTATTTTTGTAAATTCAGTGTTAAGTATTTCAAGCAATAACTCTCTAAAACCTGTAAACTAACTTCCGCCTAATAAATCCCTCTTCAAGACTTCATACCTCTGGAATCCGATAATCGATTCTACTACATAACCTTTTTCGAGAAAATTCCAAAAATTATAAAAAACAAATTTGGTAAAAGCGCACACCCGGTTGATTTCCTTATGGATTTTCTTCAAATTTGGATTTCTGCAAAGCTTCTAATATATTTTATCATAATACGGTTAGTAGAACCGTAAATTGTATTGCAGTGGTTATTGCCATACGGGAAAACAAGCTCTTACTCCTTCTCCCAAACTCCATTTTCCAGTAATAATGTTTGAAATATAAGTGATAGGCATGTATTTATGCAGTTAGTGTACCAAGTTTAAAAAAGTTGTTGGAGCGTTTTGGAGAAAATCGCGAAAAATAAAATAAACCATTCAGTAAATTTGATGGAAACCTTTGGATGAGATGCGGTGGGGTGCTAGGACACAATACCAACTTTGAGCCCCCTGTATTTTGTTTTGGAGATATTTGGTGCACACAGGCTCTTCACTAAAAACATCTTTTTCGAACCCAAAAAATATCTATTTCCGGTTAAAACTCAATTTCTAAAATTTGCCATAGTCCCAATATTCCTTACCAAGAAGGGGTAAGAGAAAGTAAAAAACTGGGTATAAGTCAGTTTTCTGCATCCAACAGCGTTAGTAGAGAACATGTTCTAGCCGAGATCGTCGGCTTTTTATGTATCAGAATTTTATATATTGGAATCTATGAGTTTTCTGTTTAGTTTAGTTTGAGCTTTCGGCGATTTTTCGTTTTTGTTGCCACTGAGTGAAAACTCAATTTCGAAAATTTGATACGATTGCAATAATTCCTCTTAACAGCAGTACGAGAAAGTAATTATTGAATTAAAGAGAAAAATTACAAAGTAATTGACAATGCTAAATCTAGAATTAATAAGAATGAATAAAATGTTAACCAGAATATTTAGTAAATATTAAAGATTAATTATTATTTTTCGCAACAGATTTATTTTGAAAGTAGAAAATGTTTGGACCACAGGAGTTGTTGGCCCATTTTCTAAGCAGCAGATGTTGCATATGAATTGTTTAATATATAAATTTGTGACTGGCTGCCACGGATGTTCAATGTAAAGGAAAAAGTTACGTTTATAAAATGTTGAATTGACTTGGAAATTCTCTAAATTTAGCCTAAATAATATATATTAAAGGATAATGCATGCTATATTAAATAAAAGTAGAAATTTTAACAATTAGAAAGGCTGTGCTTAAAGTTTTAACGATCAAGAAGTAGGTTGGTAACACTAGACAGAAATGCCTGAATATATACTGCGGAACATCAACCAGTGGTGGAGGGGAGAGTTATCATATATGGTCATTTACAGTGGTGCCAACTGTTCTATAATAAAACTTGTAAGATGAGGGTGTATTGCGTTCGGCCAGTCAGTTCTGGGCACCTGGCCAGCACCCTCTTTAATAAAACCGTTATAATGCAACCCCCCCCCCCTCACGAATCTTACAGATAATATTAAGCGCATAAAACACATCCTTTGGATTTCACTTTTAAAGCAGCTGAAACAAAAAAGTGACTCTTGTAAATCTTGTTCGTAAGAGACTTTGTTCTTTTAATTCATAAAAATCGCCAAACAGTATTGGTATTCTTTTAGCATTCCGAGAAATTGACGTAATAGCCAAAAGTGTATTATACGTAAAGTGTGAAGTTTCTGTGTGTGTATGTATGTATGTTGTGTCTTTGTGAACAGAATATTACTTAATATTCCGGTTACATATCACTCGTTGAAAAGAGGATCTATCCGAAGTTTCGGTCAACATCATCAGATGGAAGTGTGACTGTATTGGATATTTTTCACTTCTCCGCGATTTTAATGAAAACAGCTCAACGATTTTTTCTTTAAACCTTGACGCACTAATCACTGATCACTCTTGATACAAATTTTTGCGGAATTATAATGCTTGAAGAGCTCTTTTTTTCCGGTACTGGTGCCATTGTATACATTTCCGCCTAAAGCAACCCTTACAGGTGTGCCTTTCCAAGAAATAGAAAATTAATTTGTTGACTACTGAATGATACTAAAAGTTGGTTTCTGAGTTCAGTGAATAAAAGAAAATTTAATTTTGCTAACTTTTCGACACAATTTCCTGGCTTATTCAATATGCATATCCTTTTTTTAAACTTGAGCTATATAACTAACGAACTGAAGGTTTTTTCAGGTACTGAAAGTTATCCTTTTTTTAAACTTGAGCTATATAACTAACAAACTGAAGGTTTTTTCAGGTACTGAAAGTTTGGGTTCGACAAGCAACCTTTCAGTCTTAGAGTTTAGTTTCCTTAGTCACACAGTTAAAAAAAAAAAACTATTTCCGCCTTGACAAGAACAAAAAATTCTGACGAAACGTTGGCAAAATTAATTTTTTTTATATTTACCGAACTCAAAAAACAAACTTTTATTGCAAAGAAATTTTATGATGTGGGTAAATTGTAGGTAGGGTATCTTTTGATATCTCCATCAGTCGTTATGTATGTGGATGATAGAGTCGCAGCCCATCAGAAAGTGATTCCTCCAGCACTAATCAGAATCTGTAGTTGCTATTGCATTCTATACCAAGCTTCTTCAAGTACCTCCTAAGTCTATAATACCCCATGAGGAATCTTGTTAGCAAAGGCAGCCTACTTTTTCTCAAACTAATACTTGTAACCTCCCAGGAAAGTCTGCTCATTCCTGAGAGGTTCTCTTGAGTAATGCCCGTTACATCCAGCCTTCTTAACCTCATTTCTGAGATTTTTTGGAGAAACTAGTCGCTTACTCAGCAAAAATGTCCCCATGGAGGAGAATACTGCACACTTACGTGCCTGATGGTCTGCCATTCACTCCAGTATGTCTTGCACCCAAAAGTAAGTAACTTTTTTTTTTTGCCGTCATTAAATTTGTCGAGGCATTGTCAAACCGTTTTTGGACTATATCTATCTCCATGGCTCTACAACCCTTGATGGGTCCTGGCCTCCTCTAGGAGTCTATTCCAGCTGTCTCTGTTGGTTGCAGCTCTTTCCAGTTGCGAGTACCTAGGAGATTTCTCGCATCGTTGGCTTCACCATGCACAACACCATGTTGTGCCCACTTCTCCTTCCAGAATTTTCCTTGTCACTTCATCTTGTTCTATTCTAACTGCGTGGCCCGCCCAGCTCAATCTGTTTAGCCTAATCTCCTTCACTATATCTGCTTCTCCATATAATTCATACAACTCCCTATTCTTTCTTCTTCCCCATAAATTACCTTCTATTACCGGACCAAAGATTTTTAGGAGAATTTCCCTTTCGAAAATAAGAAGGTTCTTTTCATCTGTCTTAAGAATGGTCCAGGTTTGAGAAGCTTACGTTAGGACTATAAGAATGACCGTTTTGTAGAGCCTAATTTTGTTTTGGCTGCTCTTCATATATTTCATTATGCCAAAGTAGCATCTATTTGCGGCTGTAATTCTTTTAATCTGCGAGATGCTATTAATGGAGTTAACTTGGGAGCCAAGGTAGTTAAATTCGTTAACTCTCTGGAAGACATAGCAACCTATTTGCCAATTCTCTCCCATAGGGCCGGTGCCTCCCCCAACGTACATATACTTGGTTTTTTCCTAGTTTAAAATCAGTCCCATTGATAATGCTGCTTTTTGTAGAGAGAGGAAGGCATTGTTTAATGTAGGAAAGGTGCGAGTTACGATATCCACACCGTCCGCATAAGCCAACAATTGGACTGATTTATTGTATGTGACTCCAGAAGTCTGTATATATCTGAATCCCTTATTACTTTCTCTAGGGCTATGTTAAAAAGGAGGCCGGCGAGAGCATCCCCCTGCCTCAGCCCTTTGTTTGTCGCTAATCCAGGGGATAAGTGAGGGGAATCCGAACTGAACAGGATATTTCCTTCATCGTCATATGCACTAGTCTGATAAGTTTCAACGGTATATTCATCTCTTCCATAGCCTTATACAGTTTCGGGCGTAGGACAGTATCTAGGCACTTTTAAAATCTAAGAAAAGATGATGGGTTGGCATTTTAAATTCAATACCTTTTTCGATTATCATGCGGAGAGGAAATATTTGATCCACTGTAGACTTACCTTTCCTAAAACCTGATTGATAATTGTCTATCTCTCTGTTACCTAGGAGTTTTTAAAGACGATATTAGATAGAATTTTGTAGGCGAGGGATAGCAGTGAAATGCCCCTGTAATTTGAGCATTCTAATTGGTTGCCTTTTTTATGTATTGGGCAAATAACCTGTGGTATCGACTCATTTATCCAAATGGACATTAATTAAATTGTGGATTGCCTTATGAAAGTCATTCCCACTATGTTTAAATAACTCAGCTGGTATACCATCAAACCCAGGAGCTTTGTTATTTTTCATTTTAAAAATTGCTTCCTCCGCTTCTTCAAAATCCGTAGGTTCGACATCAGCAATGCCTTCTGAGAACTGATGAATTTCTAGATGTCCCGTATCTTCTCGCTCCTCGTTATTCAACAATTTAATAAAGTGTCGTGTCCATCTATGCATTATGTCTTCCTTTCTGTTTCGTAATCTCCCATCTTTATTTATTGAAGAGGTTATCGTGGTTTAAAAGGAGCCCTTCCCATGTTAACTTTGAGGAAAAACAGCCTATTTTCGCTTATATTCCTGTGGACCTCAATCATCTCTAGTTCTTGATTCTCGCACATTCTCTTTTTTATTCTATGAATTCTTTTTTCTTCTCTTCTTTTTAATCTATATCTTCTGTGGTTCTTCTCGTAGACCGTTTGCTGATCATGTTTCTGCAGGCTGCATTTATCGCATCTGTTGCTGCTTTACACTCAGCATCAAACCACACTGATCTTTCTCTGCGTTCCTAGAAACCGAGAATCTCTTCTGCTGCTTTCATTATGGCTTGCTGACATCCATGCCAATTTTCCCCGATGGAGCCCTCACTTTCTCTTAGTGCTTCAGCTAGGTGGAGGTCAAGTCGTTCTTGATACACCCGAACAGTCTCATCATCTTTCAATTTATTGATGTTAAATTTCCGTGTTTTCACCGATCGTATGTTTCTAGTTCGAGATATTCTAGCTCTTATCTTGGCTGTGACCAAATAGTGGTCGGAGTCTACATCTGCTCCTCTATGTGTTCTTACACTGATTAGGTTAGATCTGTGACGTGCATTAAACAAAAGGTGGTCAATTTGATTAGAAGTATTTCCGTCCAGTGATCTCCAAGTAGCTTTGTGAATCCTTTTCCCAGGGAAAAGTGTACTTCCTACGACCAAGTCACGTGAGGCTGTGAAGTTAATCAGTCAGGCCAATGTCATTAGTCATGTCGTGCAGGCTGTGTAGTCCAATGGTAGGTCTATAACATTGCTCCTTACCAATCTTAGCATTAAAATGATCTTGGAGTATTTTTATATCGCTTTTCGGGCAATCGTCAATTGCTTTCTCAAGAGTATCATAAATGTCCTCTTTTTTATCATTATCAGAAGTTTCAGTGGGCGCGTGGCAGCTTTCAGGGTGTAGTTTAGAAATTTTCCTTTGATTCGTAATTTACAAATGGGAGGATATATGTAAATGGGAGGAATGGGGCAAATGCTATAACGAGCTCCCTAATTCTTCCTTTCACGACAAATCCAGTTCCGAAGACATGCTTTTTCTCGTGGCAGCTGTAGTAGATGGTATGATATTTATTTCTCTTGGATCGCGGCAATGTTATATTCTATCAATTTCATTGAGGAGGGCTTGAAGTCCTCCAAGTCTATAGAGGGATAAAATGTTCCAGAATCCTATTTTAAAATCCATTTGAGATTCCTGGGTCTGTTACCATTAATCAATCCAGTTTGGTTATATTGTCTTTGAGGGTTCGTAATCGTTTTGTTTAAGGCGTGCGGGTGATTGGCCCACAGCGCCCGAGTCTGGTGGAGGGGCTGCCTCCTTAGAGCCTGCAGACGTGCTCTTTGTGGGAAGCCTAGGGACGGTAACCCTAGGTTGTGTACTGTATATGCCTTCTAGGTTTGTGTGGGGTGTATATAGGTGTGCTTGTGGTCTGTATGGTGTGGTGCGTGTACGTGTAGGTGTACCCATTTTTATGCACCTGCACGATTTTGGCCGCCTTTTACGACAAGCAGGGAATACTGTGGATGTATTCTAGATCCCTACCCACAGGGGGAGTTTCGGACTAATAATACATTTAAACATTGCTTTAATGGTGGCATACCATCGGTTATGTTCACTATCTCCTGATTCTGATAATTCCTCTCGAGGTTGAACAGGATACGTCCGTCTGAAAAGATGCTGGGAAACTTACCCATTTACTCCAAGTTTTGGTTGTAGGCCTATACATTCCGGCCCTAATTCATTCAAGGATCCTTGACCCATCCGTTTAGGACCTATTGGCATGTTGCTTAATATCACTCAGAGGGATTTCGTTGGTCCACTCTCTTCTATTACTCAGCCTTAGATAGACATTCTTGACGATCAATCAATGAAAAATAAATAAATGAATTTTCTATTTGTATTTTTATTTCTAACAGAAAATAATACGAAGAAAATTTTTAGCAACATTCAGGTTTAAAGAGGTGGTGGAGAAAGGTGAAGAATATTTTCTCGGTCTTCAAGAAATGTGATAAGGACGAGGAAGAGTAGTTAAATAATTTAAGCCGATTTTGGAGGGGTATGTGTTTGTGTGTACACTTCGGTGAGTGGGGGAGTGTGTGGGGAGACACAGAACGTGGCGCGGCACATAGCTACACTGCTGTTAGAAAGGGTTGCCAAGGTGATGGTGCCGTGCCGCCTTATCCAAAATTCAGCCAATCAATAAAGAGTTTCCTACGCGCGCCGAAACGCTGACATCAACTTCTCTCTACTTCTATTTTCTGACTTTTCACACTTACATATGGCCAACACATACACAAATATACACACATATATACACCCATAAGCGCACATCGCACCACACAACATATATATATTATAGAGAGTGAGATAGAGAGAGCATCAAATGCGCGGGAAAAGTGAGAGAATTTTCAATTTGATATGGCTTCCCCTACGTAAAGAGATTATCAAAAATTCACCAAATTCAGACTCTTTAACCAACAGCAAAACACAGAAATGACAAAGCACAACACAGACAGTGATATCTCCCTCCATACATACAAACATTACATAGATCAACAACCAATCCAAAAATGTTTGTTTTGTAGTGTGGTGGGAGAAACATAAAAGATTTTAGAAGTTTCATCATGGTCAGCTTCTCCGCTAATCAGTTAAAAGAATTTTAACGAAACGTTTGGAGGTAATGATAGTTTTATTTAGTGTGTTTACACTAAAAAAAAAAATAGTGTGAAACTTCACTCTTACTACAATGATTATCGACTCAAATTTATAGATTTCTTCCAACTTTCACAGTTTCACAACTTTTCATCCCAAGTTTTACTTGGTTTTAGCTGTACTTGTAAGTCTAAATAGTAGAGGTTGTACTTCTCAACTCATTCATTACTCACAACCTGAAATCAATTTTCCCGAAAAATCAGTCAGGTACGATGGGTAATTTCGAAAATCTGACACAAATGCAATCCTTCCTTCCGCTTACATCAGTGATTGAAAGTCCCGAGAATCCCGAGACTCCTTCAGACTGAATTACCAGCTAATCATTCTTAAGGGAGATATTTTTATTGGTCAGAATAAAACAGTCAACTTATTTAGTTTGTAGAAAAGAAATCGTAAAAGAAGCGCTTGTGTGCGCAGACGATAGCAGATCAATATGGCCACTATGAAGAGGAAAGAATGGGCAGGAGAGGGCGGCCAGTTTGTCAGTTGTTGATAAGAAGGAAATAAGTGATATGGGTCTGTGGAAGGAAGGGTGCAGAGAGTACGGCTTTTTGCTGTAGTTGAACTACAGTTTAATGTGTTCTCTCCTTAAAACTAACACAATATTTCTGTTGACAAACTTTCTTTATTATTACATTTTCCTTCATCCTTCTCACTTTCTCTCGTACACAAGTACACACATACACAAACAAGAAAAGGTGTCTTCATAGAAAATTGTTTTTCTCAGCTTTTTCTCATCCTTTTTCCCCGTAAAAAGTTTCTACTGTATCAGAAATCGAAAGAGGAAATTCAGAAAGAAAGAAAATAGGAAAACTTTCCTCTATGACGTGATTGTTTCTAACTTGCTCCAAAGTGTCGGAAAGATCGCTAAACTTTGGGAGCTTGGATTCTGTTAACTGGCAAATATTAGCAATAAACTTATTTTATGTAATATTATTAATTTCCCTAAAAATTAAGTGGCCAACTCGTGTCACAAACGCAAAGTGGACAACTCATGTCACAAACGCAAAGTGGACAACTCATGTCACAAACGCAAAGTGGACAACTCATGTCACAAACGCAAAGAAATTTGAAGAATTCACAGGAAAAATCATGAACATGAATAAGACAAGAAAAGTAGGAATATCTGGGCCACATCATCTGACTCAGACAACTCGAGTTGATCATGTTACTCAAACGGTGCTTCAAGGAAATAAAAAGGTTGAAGACTTCTTGGCGAAAATAGATGGATCTCCAGAGCAGAGAACTCTCAAGAGAACTGAACGGACTTCTAGGCTGTAGGGACTCATCTTCTTTTTTCTTCTATACCATGACTTCGGCTATTCAGTATTCTGTTTCCAGTAAAAGGGAACTTAGGCGGGACTGGCGATTGATGTTTTCGTTTAGTTGGATATCCAGGGGCACGTGAGAACAATTTCGGAGGCTTTATCTCAGTTTACTTGGATGGCATTCTGCTAAAAGTGGAGCACTCTACTACCCCAGGATGGTACAAGTTGCGACGAGTGCAGCGTTCTGTAATCAAAAGTGGAAGACTTATTTTATTTATTTATTCCTACATCTAAGCGATTTGCTTATTGTAGGGAGTTGCTTCAGAAAGAAGTACATCAGAAAGAATACAATGTACAAATATAAATAACAATAGTTATAAAATAAAAATTAAACTAATACAAAATAAGATTAGCCCTTATTTCTTAATTTTAAACTGTTTACAATAAATAGATACAAATCATTCAAATGTTCAACTGAGGTGATATTTAACAGATTGGCAAGTATGAATTCATCAGTGTCACTATTATGTGATTATATATTTTGATTTACTTATTTCTAAGGCATGTAAAGAATTTACACTTTACAACAAATGAATTAGATTATCTTTTTCTGTAGAGAAACAATAAGGGCAGTTACCATTTTTAAAAACATATTTTAAGTTATTAATATTGTTAGGGTGCGGACCTGTTTTTAGTTTTTAAGGTAGTTACACCCGTGTATAAAAGCTTAATTGTAATAATAAAGAACTTCGTGTTGAATTGGAAGATGTATTTTGCATACCTATAATATATATTTAACATATTTCCTTATAAAAAAACGTGTTATCTTTGGCGAGCATGCGCAATAATTACAAATTGCAAATTAATACAAAAACATTAGATTTAGGAACAATTAAACTACATAGACGACCTAACATGCCGCCCGCCTTGAAATGTAAATTTGAAAATTTAAAGCGTTTAAATACAAAAATTTGGTGCATAATATGAAGAAGGAAGTTAACAAGTTCAAGTCTGATCAAAGTCCAATGGCAATGGATAGCACTTTGTTACACTTATTCTAACTACATGTTTGTTGCTCAGCATTATGCTGACCACTCTCAGCACTTTATCAGTCCCAGGATGAATTTCGATGACTCGCCCAATCTTCCATAGTAGAGGTGGGAGATTATCTTCTTTCAATAAGACAATTGATCCGATACGAATGGTGTGAGGGCTAGCTGTTTGCCATTTATTTCGTTGTAATGACGTGAGATACTCATTTGACCAGCGATGCCAAAAGTGTAGTAATAACGCTTATAACTTCAAACGATTGAAATTCTGTTCGTATTGGCCGCTTCTTTGGGAATCGCAGTTAATGTCCATATTACCAGTAAGCCCAGATATTGCAGTTCCTAATCCATTTATGAGTCCTCGTTTCGTTCTATGTCCGTTGGGTTGTAGGTGATTTATTTCGTTTTGGTGTATTTCAAATGTAGATTAATAATGTTAATATAATGTTTCTCCTCTGTCTTATGGTTAATGAGATCCAATGATTTTTCAGTATTGTTTAATTCCATTTGTAAATACTTTATGTTGATCTTGTGCATGTAAGTGTAAGTCTGGTTGGTAATGAATGATTCTTGGATTTTGATAGGGGTTATACCGGGCGTTGCAGTCAGATCATTTATTCTGTATGGTGCCACTGGGACCAGGAACAGCATCAATGTCAGGAGTGTCATCTTGCCCTGAAAGAGATGTTTTGATTTTTATTTTCTTTCTGGGTCTTTTTATGCGGTTTGGATGTATTTTAAATGTATGTTTTTGATTCATTTTTGGGTTGGTGGCTAGCTGTTTTGTTCGATCGTACTCTGAAGTATTTTGGTTTATTCTTTTTGTGGAATGTCGTTCTGATGTAAGGTTCGCTAGGGATTTCGATGTCTTTTTCACGTTGAATCTTTAGTCTGTCAGTGCGTTTTTGTTTTCCTTCCTCTACTTTATTTTTTATGAGTTTGTGGACTAGTTTTAGTCCTTCTAAGTATTCGTTAGTTCTTTCTTCTGTTGTTAGTGTTTCTGACAGTTCGTTTACATATGGGTTTTTTGACACGCCAAAGGTTATCTCCATTGGAGTTAGTTTCAAAGTAGAATTAAACTGTTATTAAAAGCTATTACTGCTAATTTCATATTGTCCTCCGGTTTTTGTTTTTGTTCTCTAGTTGGATAGCCTTTAGTAGTTCGGTTAGAGTGGAATGTGCTCTTTCTAGTAGACCTTGTGATCAGGGTGGCCGGGCGTAATGTAGTATGGTTGTACTTCGTACAGTTTAAGAAAGTTACGTAATCCTGCATTGTCAAATTCTCGTCAGTTCTCCATCTGTACGGATTTTGGCATGGGAAATAAAGAGAAGTAGTCGTTAAGACAGGATTGAATTTCTAGTTGGTCGAGACTTTTGAGTGGATAGGCCATGACTTTTTTTGGAGAAGCAGTCTATTATTGTTAAGAATTTGTGTCTATCATACTGAAATTTGTCAAGTTGCAGCTTTTCAAATGGTTTTTCAGGAGTAGGCGTGATTTTATAGTCAGTCTGTATTGGTTTTCGTTCATATTTGACTTTTTGGTATCATTTGTTAATGAATTCAGTAATATCTCTAAGCATGGAAGGCTAATAATACCTTCTGCGGAAGTGAATGTAACTCTCGTTTATACAACGGTGGTAGGTTTTTCAAACATGTCAATTATTGATTATATCCTTTTGTTCGTTCAAGTCAGAAATATCTAAATTTAGGTTTTTGTACCGTTTAGGTTTAATTATATTGAAATTACTGGCGATTGTTTTTTTAAAATTTTGAAACATAGTTTCGTACTCAAAGTGTAATGTACCTTCTCTGGAGCAAAAGACTCCGTAAGCGGTACATGGTTTCAAGTATTCCATGTATAATGTTTTCATGAGTGTAAGATCAGAAGAATTTGGAAGGTAAAGCGTCAGTCTTGTCTTGCCGAAAATTTTCTGAGAGGTAGGAGCTTGGTTACCGTGTTCTAATATAATTTGACTTTGTTCTATATTCAAAATTTTGTCGTTTTCAGCAATGGCCACTTGTTCATTGGAGCTGTCTTGTGAGTGTATTGTCATAATGCTTTCGTTTTCGTCATTATTATTTTCGTTGCCGTATTCTCTAAGGAATTCATTTAATACTTCCTGTGGGTCTCTGAAGTTTCGTCTGAAGTATTATTTAATGGGTGTTCGGTTATTCGTGAAAGTGCGTCCGCTACTGTATATATTTTATATTGAAATCGAACTCTTCCAATAACAGTTTCCAGCGTATTAATTTGGAATTAGTTTCTTTTATACTATGCAACCATTGTAGAGGTTTGTGGTTAGTTTGATTAGGAATTTCCTACCATAAAGGTAAGGGCGAAAGTGCTTACATGCCCAAACTATGGCTAATAACTCCTTTTCAATGGTGGATAAATTTAGTTCGTGTTTGTTAAGAGTTCATGATGCGTAAGATATGGGAAGTCTTTACTATCAGATACTTGTACAAAACTGCTCCTATGGCTTAGTTAAAGGTGTCTGTAATTAATTTGAAATGCTTTGAAAAGTCCGGGAGTTGTAGTATTGGACTATTTTGCAGTAGAAGTTTGAGATTTTCAAAGGCGTTCTTATATTCTTTGTATTGTGGGTCTATTTTAGCGTCTTTAGTCAGTGCAGAAGTAAGGTGCTCACTGATTTTGGCATACTTCTTTATCATCTTTCGGTAGCACCCCGTAGTCCTAAAAATTTTTTGATCTGTTTTGTTGTTTTAGGTGCTGGAAAATTTTTAATTGCTTCTACTTTCAGAAGGTTTGGCCTAATTCCTTCATCAGGAATGAAATGGCCTAAGTATAGGAGTTCCCGTTTAAAGAATTCTTCTTGTCTAGCTGAATTTTTAAATTGTGTTCTTTAATTTTGTTGAATACTCATTTTAAATGTTTCAAATGTTCGTCTAAACTGTCTGAAAAAATGATTATGTCGTCCATATATACTAGAACATTAGGGATCCGAGAAAAAATGATATTCATGGCCCTCTGAAAACTTGGAGGACCGTTCTTCAAACCAAATGGTAAACGGAGAAATTCATAATGTCCGGTTTCCGTGGAGAATGCAGTTTTTGAGACCG